>JAQQZZ010042896.1:0-10341 GCA_030265115.1 Mopalia vespertina | reverse complement strand
ATAGAGAATTGGTTGTCGCGAACATAGTTTAAAACATGTCTACTTCACAATCGCTATAATTTATGGCATCAAAATATGAGAAAAATTGTTTTGGAAGACTTTTTCTGCGGCGTTTTTCGCTGTTTTAAATGTCAGCTGAGTCTGATTGCGTTGTCATTAGCACCAGGCGATGCCAGGGGAGGCAACTTCCTATTTCTGATTGGTTGTTGACAGTTTACTGCAGCAAGGGGGAATTATGAAGAGCCACTTTTGAGGCCGCGGGAGAGCTCCTTTTCTGTTTAGCTTTGGGTTAGAAATACGCCTGCGGCGGCACGGATTTTGACACGGTGTCAAAATGACGACAGAGGTCTTAAAAAACCTACCTATGAGCGATGTCGAGGGGTTAAACCACTAAACCTTAATAATTAGGTTTTCTCTTTTTGTCTTTCTTCCTGGGCACAAATAACAAAGTTGTTACTAGAAACATACATTTATGTGAATGTTACACTCTTACAAAAATATGGCTCTTATGGAACCCTTTAAGGTTTTTTAGTTATGGCTGATGGAACCCTTGTTGGTTCTGTATGGAACCCTCACAGCAACTGTTCCGTGTAGTTCTCCATATCTTATTATATCAAAGAACCGTTTTTGTCTTTTGTCATCCTGGTTCCATTTAGGACCATCCGCTTTTCTAAAGAACCCTCGAAGAACCATTATTTCTAAGAGTGCATACCACAGGGTACTGATAACCATATACATGTAGTCTGCTTTAAACCCTAACTTCACTTATATATGTATTGTATTTGAAATAAATGATAACTGCTGTCTGCCTTCTTGTCATAAATGTTAGGCTTGTGAGCTTGTTAGCATTGTTTACGTTTAATTCTTATTTTCCCACTTAACTGTATTGTTTACGATTTATCAAAAATGATAGTTATCTATTAACGTCATCTAAACGCTACTTCCTCTATCTCTACAACAACGCATGTTGTAGAATTCACTCAAATAAGTCAAATGCATGTAAATAATGCCAGGGGCCAGTTGCTCAAGGCTCTGTTAAGTTAACGGTATGCTAGATACGTTACGTTACAATGAATTTCTATTATGACGTGGCTTTCATTTCTTTGTGACGTAATGTCATCTAACTGCCTAATTAGGCTAATTGGTCTTTGAACAGTCGGATTAGTCGGTTTCACAAAGCGATCTCAGCGTACGCAAAACGTAATTGCCATGACGACCAGTGTTGAAAACATAGTGTTGCCATGACAGTTACGTTAGACGTAAGGTAAGATCGCTTTGTGAAACGGGCCCCTGTACTGTAAATGTCCGCTACTGTGATATATTTTTATATCCATTGTGATTTCGCCTTACATTGAACGTCATGCATTTTTATACCTCAAAATGTTACCACATCATTTCACATCGTGGTGTTTTGATAGTCGGTTAAATACAGTACCGTAGCCGCTTGCAAGGGATTAACCAGTGACTTGAAACCAAGCATGCCTCTATTCACTGTCCCTGTCTATTTTTTCCCATATTAAGCCAGTATGCTGTTCATGTTGAAAAAAAAATGCTTTCTTACAGCACTATAAATCGTTGGTTGTTGGTAATCTACAAGTATTCATAGCCTGTTTTGTGTTGAATTCCCGTTTGACATGAGCAGCTCTACTCAATTTCAAAGAAAAAATTAACAAAATATAAAGATTGGGGAAAAATTTGCATTACATATAAGACTAAAATAATTTATTTTGTTTTTTAAATATATTTACAAGTCGAAATTTCACTACCTTATCTCACTTCTTAAAATATTTAGGTTTAACCCAATATTGCAAAATAATATTTTTAAAATGATGACTTGTCGCTTTTTGGTTAAATATACTCACAGATAAAGTCCACTGGACGGTACCTTTAGAGTAATCATAATCAATTAATATATAAAATAATTAAATAATATTGGGTCAAAATCAGAATAAAATTAACTAAATAATGGCGTAAATGTAAATAACAAATGGTACACCATAAAACGATAATACCATTTTAAAGGTATAAACACGATTATATAAAGATATAGTTTAGTATCCTTCAAAGTTTGAGACTTTTTTAATTAGAATATTTTTTTCGCTCTCCACATTGATGATTCTAACATAAAAGTACCTGAAGTATAGGCCTATGCACAAACGAAACAAAACTTGTATGTTTTTACGTGTAGGGCTTTTTGCTAATTTGTTACTTGTTTATTTGTCTTTCTGTAACTAGCAAACAAAATCATCTTTATCTGCAGTAAAAATATCATTAATCGTCAACTAACGGCTAAATTCACCTTGGTTATTTCTTTTTGGGGACAAAATTTGAACGCAAGTTAAATTGAGAGAAACAAATGACGTACATATTTGTAAGTTATCCGAACGACAGTGAAACGTCAATGAGTCATTGGACAACGAATAACAATATTAGGTTGTTTGGTTTCGTTGGGGCATACAGCCTCGAGAGGCTATTTTGCACCATTATAACAATAATAGAAAGATGTAAATGTTATTTATTGATCTCAAAATCAACTGGATTTTCTTATGTTTTTAATCAAGCTTTTATTCGCAGGCCTAGTTGTGGGAAGTATACATGGAGTTCTAATTGTTTTGTATTATTAGTACCGATAGCTTGTTATTTTTCCTGCTTCATAATTTAGTGACTGGTCTTTTTTAAACTGTTATTCTCCATACCTCCATATATTTGCACAGGTTCTTTATCTTATACGACATACAAAGCATACATTTAAATGCAGTGTTGTGCAGTCAAATGTCAACAAGCATATCACGTGGGACCCAGTGCATTCAGCGACCCTGAAGAGTAAGCTCCCTTTATTTCCAGCGCTAATCCCCCTTGTTTTGATCCCCCAAATCCGGGCTTTGATTGTTAACGCAGACGCTAAACATACAGGGTCGTAAATCCGTAAAATTCGTGACGATATGACTCTTTTAGTCAATTGACCTAATTTAAATTCCTTAACTAAAAACTGAATCGAATCCTTACGGCAATTCCAATACAAATCCAAAGCTTTTATCATGTCGTCACGATCCAACCGGAAAAAAATCGGACGATTGGATTACTTACCAACAAGGACTTCCCTGTATTGTCACCTGAGCAATACCAATGTTTGATCTTAAAACTACCCATAGAGAGAACTTAATAATGTTCACTCATTTTTCTTACAGCTTTATTTCTTGTAGAACAAGAGTGAATAAGGTCATCAACGTATCTATCACGTTCTAAAGATTCTGCCAAACCCGTAAACTGGTATTACACTCCGCTGTCATGCGCAACATGACATAACTAACCATGTCTGGAGATGGCTTATCGCTAAAGGTAACCCTGAACAGAAAATACACTCTCAGATCTTGGGTGAGATTCAAGTCACGCCACAGAAACATATGAACATGGGTATCTGGTTCTGATAATCTTATTAGAATATACGTTTTACTTGTCTCCTGAACAGCAATTTCTTGTTCACGGAAGCGTAACAACACGCTAAGCAGATTTCCGATTAGACATGGTCCTTTGTATAAAAAATATATTTAAGGACACTCTTCTGTATTGGCAGGCTGGGTCAAATACGACTCGTAATGGAGTACTTACCGTCTCTGGGCGGTAAACTCAATGCTTACCTTGTCCTACCTGTTCAATCACATATGAAGGTTGGTTAACTGAGATATCTCATCTGTGTCTCCCTTGTGTTCAGTACACAGCTGGTAATTACGCCATGTTATTTTTTTATATTTTGCTTGAGCGTCCGACACTGAGAGCAAGGAACGATTTGCAGCTAATTTAATGAACATAATTCAATAAAATCATATCGACCGTTTACCTTATTGTCCTGATGTTCCCTGTACGTTTATAAAAGTGATGGGCTTGCACGGTAAATACTATTATTGGAGCTGAAATGCACATTTCAATAGGTAAAAAATATCTCACATGGCTTTACGTGTAAACAATCTAAGGAATGACCTAATTACGTCATCACATTTGCTACTTCAAGATACGTGACGTATCGTTCGTTGTTTTTCGTAGAAATCCGTAGGTCAGTCGTAGGTCTATAAAGTTAAACATGCTTGTTGTCTTTGGTAGTTTCCGGAGAATACGCACAAATAAGTGACGGAATCAGGTCAAGGAACCATGTGACTTACGTTGACGTTACAATTTTAGCTGTAAACATATTTAGGCACTGTTTACTACTTGGAGCAAAATATCACTTTCGGGTTATTACTTGAATTCGCACTCTGTGTTAGTATGAATGTCAGATGGTGAATAATATACAGAGCCGAATTATGTGGACTAAAGGTGGATATACTGTACGCTGAGAATCAAAACCACAAGACCTGCTTTGTGAGCAAAGTAAATATCCGCTTAATGAGGATATGACTTCAAAGCTTGTCTGTTCAAGGAAGGGACAATGAGATTAGTTTTGTCTATTTCGTGTTCGTCTTCTCCATTCAAATTTAAAATCAAAAATTTTAAACGACGACTCTCTTGTTATTTTACTGTATTTCCGTCGACTACGGATATATCAAAGCACTCTAACTTACGTTTTTATCCAAGCGTTTATCGTACCCGCGACGCTATCGATCAACACATTATCCTCTCGGGTCTTACCGTTGCACGGACGAAACTGAACTCTTACTACCGTTATTATACCGTCTTGATCGCGAACTGACGATACTCCACTTGCTGTAGGTGGATCAGTTTGGAGAAGTGTATTTGGTTACATCTACATGTATTTTGCCACATTTACCTTTAAAACGACAACTTGGCTAAAATTGCCTATTGTCAAGCAGGAAAAACAAAGCTTTTGAGTCTGTACGCGTGTAACCTTTATACAGCGTACGATCTTTAAAAGTATAGGACACTCAGATATTTGGTGCTCTTCTTCACCAATGAAGCATTTCATTGTTTTAGATCGTGGCTGCGAGGCATGGTCCCCTTTTTCCTATCTTTTAAATTTCTAAAGTCTGACTTGTTCAGTCCTGAAATGTCACCAAGTCTTATTCGAGCTCCGCCTTTACCTTTCTTTTGAAGAAAAGTTGCTTACCCTGTAAATATCTGGAATCTGTCTCTTCTCTCTTATATCTGAGCCTCCATACAATTTGCTTAAATGTCTCACTAGCATTAGTTCTGACTGAAACCCTATTCTTTGAGAGATAGAGAGTTTGTTTATTGTGTCTATGGAAAAGTCACGCAATCCATGCCTATCATGAGGCCCCTGATACACGTGCGTGATATGCTACTGCGCTGACCGAATTGGTCCTTAATGGCCCTGTCTCACATTGACAAATTAGCCAGCGAATGCCGACGTATGAAGAATTTTGCGGATACGCTAGCTTTTTGTTTTGTATGAGTTAAGAGCACGCTGGAGCACGCTAGCATACGTCGTAGTACGGTTAGGTCGTTGAAAAACAATGGGCATGCAAAAAGTTTCGACGTATGCCACAGTATGACTCGAACGTCCGCATACGCGGGCCATGAGTTGTAGGTAAGTTATGCTATTGTTGCCACACTTTCACACACATTACCTGTAAGTTACTCATATCCAACATACGTTGAGATGATGTCTAGCGTACCCAAACCATACTTCTAACCTATGAGTAACGTGTTTTGAACCGATGTCGAACTTATCTCCAACGCATATTGACGTATGTAGACATTTCGACGTGTTCCGGACGACAACATATAAGTTGTGAAAGCCGGCAAGACGCTAACTATTCGTTAATATGAGTTATCTATGTGTTATCGAAACCATCTATATGAGTTACTAACACGATATGTATACGTCCAACTCGTTATGAGTTTGCTATGTATACGCCCAAGATTGAAAAAAAGTTAATATAGTTTAGTGTATGCCAGAGGTAAAGACTTATCAGTATAATTATGCTGATTTTGGACTTGCATATGACATTTCTTTGTTGCCGGTGACGGGGTATCCTTTACACAATTTAATATCACATCGATAATGGAAAGTCATCACACAAAGCTGTTAGACTGGAGATTTTTTATATCAGTGCGATTTAGGGAATTCACAACTTTTTTTATATGTAATAGTTAAAATGTTACGCTATATCATACTTTGCTTATTTGGTACAGACTTTTGCTTCAGAATTTGTAAACAATTATGTGCAAGAAAAGACGAATCATTTGTAGACCTTGGGTCTGTTTAGTTGTAATTATTGAAACTATGCCCACCGGTAACTACTAGTGGTCGCTCGGCTCATTTCAAAAATGGTATTTTCTTGAAAATGATTATTGTGTAGCAACAACAAAAGTCACTGTAGTGTTATTATTTTATTTTAAGAAAAAAAATGTATATTAACGGATTGAACTTATGCAAATTTTATAAAAGTATTTCGCTATATTGGGATAACACTTTCTTAGTTTGAACAGATTCCACTTCAAAAAACTTTGCAAGTTAAAAACCGTCCGGAATCAAACCCATGGCTTTACAGTCAGGCACCGAATCGCCACTTGTAACAAAAAGATAACAGATCACTTCTATTATATTCAGCCACATGATCAGAAGGTTGGGCGGCTGAGATCTATTACAAACAACTTGATTGTCACGTTTTTCATCTCTATTCTACCATCTTAACGATTACTATTCTTAGATAAAATGTTATCACTGTATACATTTCTTCTATTATATTCAGTGGAAGTATCGTACATATGTTCAAATAGACCAAACTTAACCCAGAGTGATCTGTTATCTTTTTTTCTGGACAGAATCCATGTCCGAAAAAAACTCATCTCTCCTAAAGCTCACAGCAGATTTTCTTTTTCCTCTCTTCCCTCTTCTCCTCTAACCACACTAACAATTAAAGTCATTTGATAGAACTTTGACGTAATGTGTCACAGCTGCAAGAATTTTTCCGTATGGGGCAGTTGCCCATTGAAAAGAAAAATATAGGTTTGGTTTAGGACCCCGCTAGTCAGGGGTAAAATTTTGCCTTTTTTTCTTTCAGAAATCTTCTTTTCATAATGTTGATAATGCAAAAAAATTAGTATTTTAGAATGTTTTTTTTTTACATTTAAGTTGTACAATGCGTGCCTCAAAGATTGTTTGTATCGGAGGCCGGAAAGGATTAACGTGATTATCTCACGTGAACTGACTACCTGCTGGATATTCGCACAAACCAATTAATAAAAGGCTAACAGATCAAATGCATGACATTGGGGGTGTGTATTTGAACTGAACAGTAGGCACGGAGAACAAATGTTTGGTACAAACTACAGAAGGACTCCTACTGATAGCCATTACATAAGTGTGAACGAAATCATGCATGCCGACGTCACTCAAATTTCAGAGTTAAACTGTCATTTAAAGACATTTTTTTACAGTTATGTATTCAAAAAATGAAAACAATAGATAAAACTATATTTCGCCTTTTCATTCAATTAAAAAAAACATGTTGTTTATTAAATATATTGGGAGTAATTTGAAAACAATCTGGAGTTCATTCGTTTACACACATTTTGGTTGTTTTCTCAGCTTTTATTTTTCTTACCTATTAAATCGTTTATTTTTCGTAAACTATTTCTACCTAATCTTTGGAATTTAAGGGCTGACTTTTATATTTTAGATATATTTTTATCAATTGCACCTAAGAAAAATAAGAGTTATAAACATAGGTCCATTTTTAAAAATGGAAGTTTTTGTTTATTTATGCCAATTTAAAATAAATTTAATCATAACATATTATTATATTTAGAATCTTGAAGTCTTCCTCTTTCTTAATATATGTGGTGTTAATATAATCATCATTTGGAAATCACCGCAAAAGCCACAAGAAGATAAGGGTCGCATTTTTTACTCCTGACTAGCCATAGAGTCCTTAAGGAATGATATGTCTTCAAAGTTTCATTTAAACAAGTTTGGTTTCTGAAGTATAGTTTTGTACTACACAGGTGTATTGCACCAACATTACAAGATAGGTTTCTTCACTGAGCAATGCTACAGTATTGTTAAGTCATATTTTTCATTGTTTTATCTTCTTAGATGTTAAGTGAGAGGATTTGAGGAGAATAGGGACATCATGCCACGAACGTACAAACCAAAGGCTGGTGCCAAGACTTACAAGAAACGACCACAAAAAGAGATTCAAAACGCAGTTGATGCATGTAACAACAAAAAGAGGACCTATAGGGGGGCTGAGGAAGAGTTTGGTATTGGAAAATCTGTTATTCACCGTCATGCCACAGAACCAGACCTAAAAAAGCAAGGAGGTCAGCTGCTTTTCTCCAAAAAAGTCGAGAAACAAATTGAAAATGGGGCTAAAGAATGTGCAGACTGGGGACACAAATTGGATAGATATGATTTGAGGTTTCTTGCAAAAGGAGAGTTGGACAAAAAAAAAAAAAACAAGTTTCCCAATAATAACCTGCCTGGGAAGGACTGGGTACGATCTTTCATTAAAGGACACCCAAATACTCCGGTTTACAAGAACAGCACAAAAAATGAGTCAATTCATCAGTATGTTGCAAATTTGAAAAAGAACTCAAAAGATGTGGTGGCAAGCAATCATCTGATTTATAATGAAATCTGTTTTTTGAATGAAGAAAAGATCATAACCAAACGTACAGCTAAACATGTTTGTCCTGAAACAACAACTTCCATGATGTATACTGCAACTGGTGATGGAAACATGCTTCCACTTTATGTTGTATACAAGTCTGCAATACCAAATGACACAGGTACAAGTGGAGGGCCAGATGACTGTTTCTATAACATAAGCGATTCGGGCGGGTTCGATCAAAAATGTTTCACAGATTGGTTTCTCAAAGTCGCTTTGCCGTATTTTAAAACTCAACGTCGTCCTGATAAAATTATTATTGGAGATAGCTGTAGTTTGCAGCTATCATTAGAGGTAATACAAAAGTGTAAACAGAACAAAATCAAGTTTGTAGTTTTGCGAAAAAAAAATAAAACACGCTCATGCCAACATGGTCCCTTCTTTCAGCTAATGGAGACAGAATGGAAGAAAATACTGGAATCTTCACCTGAACAAATATTCCCACCACAGTTAAGAAAGTTCCATCTTGCTCTTAAAGACAAAGGTGAAGAAATGAGAGGTGGATTTAAAACATGTGGAATTTATCCTTTCAATAAACAAAGGGTGTTAGATCATATCAAATAAGATGCAGAAGGAGGTACATCTGGTATGAGTGAAGCTGATGAAGACAGTGATGCCGTTGATTAAGATAGTGATGAAGATGTGGCCAAAAAGCCATGTATCTCTGCTACAAGCAGTACAAAAAACGAGCCATTATAGTTTTATCTATGCAATCAGAAATACACAAATGTTGACTTAAATGTTCGTGAAAGCTGCAAGGTTATCCAACAACAGAGAAAGAGAAAACGTGAAGAATACATTCTACAGTAAAGGATTTTTTAAAAGAAAGTGGGACTATGAAGGCAGCCTCTTACACCCAAACAGTGTAGGGTCCATACATGACAAAAACATACGCAGGTTCAGCTTTAACCAAATTCTTAGATGAACAGAAAACCTAGAGGAACTTTTCAAATTCAACCGTATTGTCAAATTTTAAAAACTTTTATCTCAACAAATCCTAAGTTACACCCGATGGGTGAAGAAAACTACCCTTGGCACCATTGGCAAAAGAAAAAAAAAGACAAGCCAACCACAAGACTTTAAAAAGAAACTTCAAGATAATCTCATCCAAAATATATAGCATTGTCAGCATATATCATTGATCAAATTAAATGACAATCTTATTAACTTTTACCTGTTAATACATGCTTAATTCCGGAATTGCTCTGTACATTCTTGTACAATGAATTATACATTATTCGTTGTTTTCTGTCCGACATAATTCATTTTGTAGTAACTTCTTTTTTGTGTTTTTAATCATCAATATGTTTGATATTTATTTTAGAATTGCTAATTCTTCATTGATTTAATAAAGCTCTTATATATTTTTTTTTTCTTAGGTGCTATGTGGTATGTTTTATATTGTACATATTTACAAATGTACAGTATTAGTAACTGTAAATCTTAATTCTTTACTTAGTATTATTGTACATGAACTTATTCTATTTTTGGGGGATAAATTCCAGGTAAATATTTTTGAAATTCATTTATAATATTTGTGAAAAATTCAGTGAATAAAGAATCAATTTAAATTGATTGATTGGTGTTTTACGTTGTGCTTAAGGGTATTTCACTTATATGACGGCGATGTATTCCAACAAATATTAACACTAGCACAACCAAGATGTGAAGCAGGACTGTGCTGTAATCTTTTCCGGCATAACCTTAAAATCGGTCCTCTAAAATTTTGTGAGATAACCTAACATTTGCATTT
>JAQQZZ010042885.1:0-10341 GCA_030265115.1 Mopalia vespertina | reverse complement strand
AAGCCGCCAATCTTTGCACCACTTTTGAAAATTGTTCAAATCCCCTTGAAGAAGACTAGGGTCATCAGATGATTGAATTTTTAAAAATATTTTCGCATCATCTCGGCGAATAACAAGCATGAGGAGTTCTGGAGCAAAGTTGGCATATATAAAATATCATGTGAAACAGAAAACAAATCCCATAACTAAAAGTGCACGAAGCGCTTTGGCGGAGGGGCAAATACATTTAGTTTCTTTTAGCAATTATATTATAATTTTGTCTGAATGTGATCTACTCGGTCCTCTTGTCATTTTGTTACAAGTTTGTTGTTGTAAAATACCTTGATTTTGTGCCATATTAGTTGTTGAAACAAGAGCCATGTATTTGACCGCATATCTCCCGTTTCTTCTTTTCTGACTTTTCAGAACCATATTTCTTTGGCGGAGATAATGCTCTTCCATGTAAAGGTATACATGGTTTTACATATTCTGAAAGTTACGCTGATACTTACAGTTTCACACCAAGGTATACGACAGCGCAAATAAAGACTATACTAAGTTACATTTCAGTGTGTTGTCAAGCGATTTTTATAGACGAACAGCGCGTCAATCCGGAGCAGCAGACCCCGAAAGTTCCAAGACAGCCAAAGACACGTTCTTCGTGAATTTGGTTACAATAGAGCACTATCAAATAATTAATAGAAATTTATGTAATAACTTCTCTCAAAGTTTTATCGTTGGGAAGCTATTAAAATTCTCCTTGCACCGTTAAAATGTCATTTTGGTTCGACCTAAGCCGTCACCTTTGTTACATGCTTTACATATTTATTCAAAATATGTTTTGTAGAACGACTGTTGTTGAAGGTGACATGCATTTATGGAAATAGAATCGTATCCGCCTATACTTCTTATGAATATCTTTCAACAAAAAAGTAAGTCCTGAGACACTATAGACGCAAGTCAATGAATTATTGAATAAACCGACATAAAGACAATTTCTTTCAAATTTTGTTTTATCTGAATGAATGATTTACCTCAGTATAGGAGATGGATCATTGCAGCACAATTTGTTTCTGAGCCCAGCCAAAGCCGCGATTATTTTCGAATCGACTATATACGGATGCTTCAATTAATGTGCGAGCTAATCATTATGGCCAATAAAGAAAAGAAAACAATCTTTGTTTATAATTGAGTGATAAGGTATATTCATTCGAATCAGCGTTAATAATCACGGCTCGGTTGCTCAAAGGGCTGTTACAATAACTTCTGGATTAGATGTCGTCACTCCATGTTGACGGTCTATGTATAATATCAGATTAGTGATGTAATCTGCTATTAACGACTAATCCTGGTTTGGATCAACTGGGTTTGAGCCTATAGCCAGTTAATAATAAACAAAGCCAATTTTCTTGCGTAACAACGATTGATTAGAACGTTTTATTTTCGTCTTACCCATGATTCATTCCTACAGTGTTGTTACATGATAGACTAGTTCTGATGAGTTTTTAGTAACAACAGTACACAAATATACAGTACAAGTTCAAGTGAATTTGTTTCCTCAGTTTACACTAGTTTACGCGTAGGATTCAGTATGGTAAAGTATGAATATCGTCTCTATCAAAATACATCACGTGGTGCTTTAAGCAGATTGTAACAGACCTTATTCAAGTTTAAAATGATAATACAAAATAAAAAAAATGGGAAATGTTATACACTGCAGCCAAAGTACAAAGTTTATGCACTAGCAACTCGTCTCCACAACTTCACTACTCTGTGTCTAATTGCAACAAGAATATTTTTGTCCTTTCCTGTCTTCTTTTTCAACTTGAATTCTTCCTGAATGTTTTCTCCAAATGGATTTAGTTGTTCTGGGTAGTCATTATGACAGTTGAATGGGTTTAACTCATCCGGGTAAGTATGGTTCTCACCGAAAGGTAACCAGGGATATAACGATGGACGGTGTTTTCTTGTGATACGACGTGGTATCTTCACCCAGCTGTCGTCGCTAAAGGGATTTAGGTATTCCGGATATCTACTATCCAGATCAGGTGAAACATCAGTAGTGGACGGATGTTTGCTCAAATCTAATAATGTCGTCTTCCAATTTCCTTCCGCATCAAATAACTCACTCGCTTCCCCGTGACAAAAACTTCTGTCATTCACAAACGGATTAAACACCCTGTGGTAGACACCCCATTCCTGATATGTATAGGCATCCAGGTTCAAATCGTCTGTCTTCAGTGAAAAGCATATAGGCCTATGGACTTGTCTCCAGTCTTCCGTGTAGGTCTTCCCGGAAAGAGCATTTACGTTCATCATGAATAATAATTTCAAGGCAAAGTTAATGTTTCCAATTCTCATAGAATTAAGCTTTCGCGGTTAATCAGTGATGGAAACTGTACATTCAACTCAACATAAAATGTTAACTTGACTTATGAAATGTTAGCTTGACGTATGAAATGTTTTTCTGACGTAACAAACAAGTATTTGTTCACGTCATGCTGTCCTATCTTCTAACGTCATTCTATGCCGGATATGCGTTTGACGTCATTTAACTGACAATAATATTGTGACGCGAAAAAAATGTATTTTGAAGAACAACGCTGTATTTTAAGACACCCAAAAACATTTCTTTTGCGTCGGTAAATGCTTTTCATGACGTTTAGAAATAATGGTGTAATTCTAGTCTTCTCTTCAATACAACTGAAATATCTCGACATTGAGCCAGAAATAAGTTGCTCCCATAAACTGGAAAGCGATATTTCTGCATTTCCTTTGCTTATTCGAATTCTCATACGCGGAAAGAATCCTTACTCAAACATAGAATTGATAGGTTATAATTCACAGCTAAATCCAATATTCTACCAAACATATTTTAAATAAATATGCAAAGCATGCCACAAAGATCGAATCAAAATGACATTTTATAGGAACGGTGCAAGGAGAATTTCATATGCCCACGAGAAATGAAACAAATGATGATTTTTATAAGAGAACTGCATGAGGATTTCGATTATTTGATTGACATTGAGCAATCAGTGGAAAAGAGATTATCTTAGCGATCTTCGAAGGAGAGAAAAGAAGAATATCTGGCGTAATATGTTGAGGAATAGATGGATTAATTTGACCGAGAACGCACCAATGGCATTTGGAGCCAGACAATAATTTATTTTTTTTTAAATGTAAGCAACGTTGTTTTTTATTTAGCATTTGCATATCGCTGGATGAAAACTGGTAATAGAATATAAAACTACGTTATCTAATGAACAAATATGACCTAACGTGCAAGTAATCGTAAAAACTTATTTTTCTTTATGTCTTCGTATATGAACTGTTCTGTGTGGAACACGTCAAAATGGATACATTTATTGAACAGGGGCCGGCTGCTCAAAGCTCTGTTAACTTAACGTAATGTTAGTTGACGTTACGTTACAATGAATTTCTATTATGACGTGACGCCAGTCTCTTTGTGACGCAACGTCATCTAACAGTCTATTGGCTTAACTGGGCTTTTAACAACCGGTCCCAGTTTGATAGACTTCTGCTTATATCAAATGGCAGACTAACTAATTTATAGTCCTCCAATTACTGTTAGAGTAAGTATATTTTCAAATGTTACGCTAGGGAGTGTTCTCGCATCAGTGCTTTCTACAGTACATTGTTCAATAAAGGCCGTCTAATAAGGCAAAACATTGGAGAATATTTTTTTCGTTTCAATAATTTTCAAAACGTGTATTTAGAAACAATGAGCAATAAAACATGTTGACATTTTAAAAAAGAATATATGTATTCTTTGGAGACAAGTTACATTTTCTTTCTAAACATATAAACAATATATCAATAAATGAAGAGAAGAAATTCTGCCTTCAATAAGAATCAAATCCGAGACATTTGCATATACATATAAGTGTTAAATGTAAACATGTACATATTATACCTAAATATATTTGAATACTATATTCTTCTATTGTTCGGGACTCATCTGTTCATTATAATACTGGCGACATTTATACCATTCAATATATAACGGTAGATTTTAAGCATGCATATATATCACTAACATTGGATACCACTGTAGGCTGTGTGTAGCTGATTTAAATATATAAGATTGGTGATAAAAAGGGGATATATATTGGGGTAAACGTGAGATAGGTCATTAAAACGTGAGATAGAGGTAATACAAATATGAGATTGACGAGAAAGAACCGTACATGTGTTACTTAGTGACAGTATAAATTATGACCGTTTCTGGCTTTAACAAGAATTTCCTGCCAACAATCAGACATATCAGTCTAACGTTTGAAAGGCAACCATTTTATAAAAGATGTCATATTCTGTCTGCTTTTGACAAGCTCTGCGTCCAACTTGTTCTGGTGAATTGAGCTTCACTTATAAAGAAATACAGCACAAACAAATCTAGCACTATATATACATTAAACTATATATGAACTTTGACCAACGAACGCGAGTTTTAAACCCAGCTATAATAACAGGCTTATTATAAGATTAATATCTCACAGCTGTAAAAACAACTTACCATAACAATTAATTTTGTCCAAATTTTACTACTTTTAAAATATTAAACATTCAATGTTCAATAAAACCATGTGACACTAAACCTGACTAACACAGATTTCAACAGGTCCCCGCTATTTCCTTGTCGTATTTAATTATACCAGACACAAATCGATACTAAACAACGTTCTATGACGTTCACGCACTGTTTAGTTCGCGAAAGGCCACTACTCCAGTTGTCCAATAGAAATACACTTTAACTGGTTAGTCATATAAAGGTGCACGTTGGCATACCAAGTTTTGATTAGCAGACCTGCGATTGGTCGATGTCGTGCAGTATATGATTTTGTCAGGTCCGCATATTGTACTGCACAATACAGGACTCTTTACATATGTTTTAGTCAGATTGATGCATCTCTATATCTAAAACGATATATGGCCAATGAATAGTATAAAAACAAATTTTTAAAAAGCTTTGAAAGTAAAACCTAAGAATGTAAAAAATTTAGTTAAACCAAATATTAGCTTAATTTCAACAATACATTTATGTTTGTTAAAAATAAAACATAACTATTTATTCAATCACCAAATGTACTTCATATCACCGTAGAGCTTTCAAAATAGCCATTCGACATTCACAATCATTTACACTTATGTATGCTTATTTACCTTAAAACAAATTAAAATGTGGACCGGCCTTTAAATGATACATTTAAGTTACCATTCGACATAAACACGGATTGCTAAAAAAATATCTCACAAAATTCAGACGTCCGGTTTGAAACTGTCATATAATATTACGAACTGTATTTTGGCTATATTTATTTATATAAGGAATGCAAAAGCCAACAGAACAAATAATTTCCTTTTTGATTGACTGATCAACTCTTCTGTCTGGTCTAAGAGTTCTATATATAAGACTGTTCTAAAGACTATTAGACAGTTATGGCCCCTTTATTAGATCTATACGCAGTTATACAGATTTCCAGTGGTCATATTGACCAAGAACGAGGTCTATAAGAATTCTAGGGGTCTGTATAGCTCCGTATACACCGAAATAAAAATGCTTTACCTGTTATCATATGACATTCATTGAGTTAGCAAAAGCAATAAACAATACTGATCACATGCCGTTTATTGGACTCAAGGCAATCAGCCAAGTTCCAGATCATTTTTATAGCGTTCGTTGGTTGGTTAAGGTCTATATAAATATATATCGAACCTAGAGTTCGATACCAGAATGTACCGAATTCCAACGGGTTGAAATTAAGCCAGTGAATTTTTTTAACAAACATAATTAAGCCAGTGAATGCCACCGAAAATAGGACACTTATCAAGTCATATAATAAAGTCAGGTATAAGATGCCCGAGTTCAGTGTGGCTTTACGAATGACATTCAGGAATATATAATATGATCACATTGACCTGTCTGACATATGAACACACATACTATAAATGCAAAAAAAAACATATGCAATTACATGTAATGTGTTTATTTAGGATGTATGTCACCTAATATGCATTGTAAGAAAGCTAATAATTCTGATATTTGGCTGAAAGGTCATACATAAGCCTATAAAGGGATATTTAAAACACACACAAAAAATGGAAATAATAACAATGACCTTTGCTGTTATAAATTCCAGCCGTTGTTTTCAAGCGTTAAGCATGGTTAGTGTATAGCGAGTGTCTAACATTTCGGCTTCACTGTGAACGCCGATTCAATTATTTCTCTATTTCCATAATGGATTGTATAAGTTGCGTTGAGTTCCAGAGTTAGTTGTGGACCCAGGGCAGATGGTCCAGATCCAAGTTTCCACCACACAGAACCACGCCGACTTTCCGGATGTCGGCACCCATACCCTTCATCTTGTCTGAGAATAGAGCTGCTACTCCAGCCCCTGACGCCCCTTCTATCACCATCTGGGGGACAGAAAAAATTAACATATATCCACTATTAACAATTTCAGGCGTCATAATAACATCACATTGATTTGTAGATATTTTGTAATAAAAAAAACTCCCAGAAAGTTGTACATTTTCTTTAAGTCCACCGAAGCTTTATAAGTTATGTCAAAATTAAAAGTAACAAACAGAGATAAACTAAAAAAAATGAAAATTCTGATGGAATATTTTAATTGGATTAAGTAAACACTTAATCTTTTGATGCGAATCAATATCGTGTTTGAAATGTTTATAGAAACGACAACTCATAGGCTGTAGTCTGGGCCAAGAACAACAAATATAGCCCTGTCTGTATCATACTTCATGAGGGGTATCTGTCTCGTTTTAAACTATTTTCACCTCATTAAGTATCTAGTATGATACTGTCCAATTCATATCCTGTGGAATTTCAAGTCCTATCAAAATTATCGTAAAATTTTATTCATTCTCATCGGTCGCTGAAATGTAATGAAGGTGTAGCATATATGCTACGAATATTATCTGCAACACATCCAATTGTTATTAAACTGAACATGTTCAAGTTTTTCAATATTTATAACATCTTGAAGACATGACGCATATGTAGCTTTTAACCGAAAAAAGGTCGGAGACTATCTGGATCCCACCGTCTGGTCTAGCTAGTTATTTTGTATTCTGACATTGTTCTCTAAAATATACTTGAGAACAATGTCACAATAGACATTGAAACGCTACGTCAAAATAAACGAAAATGTGTCCTTTGCATTTTTGGTTTATCAGAATCTAAATGCCACTCAAGGATGTAAGCTTTAAATCGCTCCAAAGTAACTTAAATTCAAAATTACAAACAATAAAAAAAAGCGATTACCTTCATACGTTCGAAAGAAAATCTCATGCCGTCAATAATGGCAGCATTGTCCTAAAACAAACACACATAAATAAGGTCAACAGTTTGTTGTGATTCCCTAGAAATAAACAACTCACATAAGAAATACAATAATTTTTCAAGATGTCTCAAGTTTTGTTATAGAGATAGTGTGAAATATTACACGACGATGGTATACGAAATAAGCAATAAATGTACAACTGATTGCAAGCAGAAGTAAACATTTACCGGTATTTGTAGCCTATATGAATAAATATACATACTGAAGTGAGGACGTCCTTCTCGACAAGTTTTAAGCTGATGATCCAGGGTAGATGTCCAAACTGTTGTATTCTGATCCCTTCTGCTATCGTATCTATCATTTGTGGGGGGTTGGGCCACAGTCGTTCTTCTATTCACAACAAAACACGAAACAAAGAAATTTAAACAAGGATTCAAGCCTTACTAAAGTCTGAAGTAGGCTTTAATGATTTCGTGTAAGAATGTCACATAACGTGATAGTTGCCAATCTATACGACATTCATAAAAGTTTGCGGAAAGGCAATAATAGTCCAGCAATTAACCACACGTACATCTGCCATCGGTGTTATATTACAGTAAATCTGGAGGTATAACAGTTCAGATACTATGCAGAAGGTGTCATACAAAAATCTGCATTACTTACCTGCCCTGAGCGATCGCTCTAAATCTTTGCCTTTAGCCTCGACTGCAAAAACTGTATTAAAATAAAATTTAAAAAATTAGCTGATGAGTACGAACAAATGAACACATGGAAATCAATTAGTTACACATAGTTGTGACTGAAGACAACTGGATAAGTTGTTTATAAAAATGAAGTATTTAATGCGCTGGGTTTGTATTAAAATATAAGATCATAGTAAAACCTAGTAAAATGCACACGATTCTTACTCAGATCACAATGGACACAAACAGTTACCATAAATTTCCCGAAATGTTCACTTATCTCATCTTTTCATGTCATCGTAATTGGACAGTTTGATTATCGCCAGGAATAGAGTTCTTGGTGTAGATGGAATAAGGAAAAGGATACGAACGTTAGTTATCAGATGACATTATGGGGCATAAAACACGTGGGAATTGATCATTTCTTCGACGTACAACAGCATAAGATTAATTTGCATAAAGTCCTCCCGTGCCCTTTGATTTGGTTGATTAGCGATCACTATCCGATAATATGGCTCTCACTATTATGATATAACCATACCCGAGTCAAGTTGACAGTAAAGAGCTAAATTTGAATCGATTCATTTTCTCTTACTTCAAGTCTTTGACAACGATATTTTATGGCCATTTAAATTTATAATTACGCTGTGTGGATACGACGGCCAATATAAATATGATATTGAACCCATGTGATAAGCTAACCGTAAAAAAATGTTGTAAAGAAATAAAAATTTAAAAAAAATTAAATTAATTTAAAGATTAAAATGAATGTATATAAGTGATACATGTTACACATTTTTGGTAAAATAAAGGACAATCAAATTACATATAGAAACAAAATCTTCATAATCGACTTCCAGGATACTGAGATTTGTCACATTCTCGAACGAAATTTATCTGTGTGGCTAATTTAAATGTCTTCCCAAATCCCAGATTCCCAAGATAAAGTAAATTTACTTATTCCATTTGTTTCTTCGGCGTGTTGTTATGGTAACCTATGAACCTATTAGCTACTCGTTGGTTTATTTGTCACATTGCCTTAAAGAGCTGTCATTTTAAGTTTTCCAGCCGCGACGAAGCCCTGTCAGTCCAACACCGAACCCCATTAATATGCCACATTTGTTCGAGACCGACAGTGTGTAAGGAAACAGTCCCGGTGACTGCGGAGATCTTGCGTGTTTTGGCGAGGTTTCCATAACGATTTTGAAGATACCCGGTAAATTTATTGGCAACGGCTAAACATACATTTGCTGTTTGGTTTTTCATCGTATAACTGATTGAGGACTACTCAGATAGATTGGAATATGAACATCTTTCTACCTTTAATTTGCGGTCGAATAGTTTTAGCTGCAGTGGCTATTCCGCTTATCATGCCTCCTCCACTACACGGAACCAAGATGGCGTCCAGGTCAGGCACCTCTTCCAGCATCTCTAAAGCTAATGTCCCCTGAAAACCATCAACAATAAATGTAATCTATCCCCGACTTGATTGATTAGCTTGTTGACTGAATTGTCGAGAGGGGAACTTTTACTCTAGATTTATTGTTAATGCGTATACCACCATTTATACTAATGTAGTCAGGAAGACGTCTATCATTAGGAAATTCACAAATCAATAATGCAGCGAAGAAAATGTCAACGTAGCCCTACAGACCAGACACCATATCGAAGACTTCTATAATACTAACATTATGTTAGCTTGCCGGTCATATATGGCGATCGCCTGTGCAGGTTTTGCGCTATACATCAATTTAAAGAAAGCAAAATGCCGTGATTACAGCCTGCAATAGCTGCCAATTATGCACATTTTCTAGAAGGTCCTGATGTATAAATCCAATTGTCATGGGATTAATTTCAGGTAAAGTTTATCACGAACAATTATTGTGAAGGAATAAGAGACTTCCGGTGCAGGTTTTGCCTGAAGACCTGTTGGTCGTGACAAAGGAAGATCTTATGATTCACTTATGACCACAAACATATAGATTAAGACAAAAATATATTTAAATTTACAAAGGTAATGTAGTTACCTGGCCACAAATGATATCATAATTGTCACAGGATGAGATATAGGTGGCACCACGTTCTTCTGCCAATCGGCTACATGTGCTAGTTCTGAACAGAAAATACATCCATTAATCATTTTAATAAATATGTGATTTTATTTGGATCTTTATAGAAAACAGTGAGCACAGCCCATATTGTTTCGCATCCTATATAAATTCACAACGGCATATATAAACAAAGATACCATTATTTTCGTTATTTTGGGATAACACTATCTTAGTTTGAACCGATTCCAGTTCAGAAAATTTTGCAGGTTGAAACCCGTCCGGGAATCGAACCCACGACCCTCA
>JAQQZZ010042874.1:0-10342 GCA_030265115.1 Mopalia vespertina | reverse complement strand
GGTTTCAACCTGCAAAATTTTCTGAACTGGAATCGGTTCAAGCTAAGAAAGTGTTATCCCAAAATAACGAAAATACTGCTGTTCATATATGTTTATTTATAAGTGTACTGAAAACTGCACAATATATACTGACCATGTTGTGTTGTTCCACAACTGCCTGTTTAGCGCGTTGGTATTACAATACGTTTAGTGCTGGCTGTCATTGTAATTACAAACGCGATTACGGGCTTGTGTTTGGTAGTAAATAAAATACGTTGTTGACAAAATTACAGGGTTTTTTTCATATTATAAAATGTGTGAGAAATACGCCTATTCATTTGATAAAAATAAAGCAAATAAATAATAAAAAACAGATTTGTCCCTATCAGTATCTAGAGTATACCAACGGTTAAATCTATTTCCCTTACGGAATCGCCTTTATAATGCCCATGTGTCACGTATACAAACTACTTACAATTTATCTTAAACACAAACAAACAGCTACATCATCACACCCCCCCCCCCCCCCCTCCCCAACACAAGTTTGTGTTTATAAATCCAACAGAACATAACAATTTTCGCTTTGGTGTGATTTTATTGAAATTTACTTGTATACATAAAGTATTGTTGTGAACATAAGCTTATAGAAATGCAACAGTACAATCGGCTGCAATATACAAAATATCATGTGAATTAAAAGCCTTTCTTCGCTAGCCAAGAGTTTTATTCTGAGTTACAATAGGATTATAACCAAACGCTACTGTCAAGCGATTGATTGGATGCGTGGGAAGTTCTAGATGTTGTGTTACGAGAGGACTCAGTTATTAAAAGTGACACCGTTATCAATAAAGTGTTGTCGAAAAAAGCTATGTTCGGCCTATTCAACCAACTCAATGAGAATTTTGCATCTGTACCCACCCATAAGATACCAAGTTTCCGTACAGACGCCAGTAGTGCTTTAAAAAATTAAACAAATTGTCAAAACTTGAGTATAACATTCAGCAGAGGTCATCAGCCCTTTAACTCGAAACTTGGACCCTTTATCCGCCAGGGGGCGTAGCTGTAATTCCATTTATATGCCCTGATCCGCCAAGGGTTGTAATGCAGAGGTGCTCGGAATAAAACTCTCGGCTGGAGAAAATGTTTAAAGCCATGCGCCATTACTTTGATATATAAATTACCATGATCAGAAAATAGTTCTGTATAGTTATATAATAATAAATATAAAGTATGTGGTGAGTAAAGCAAATATGTGGAATTTTATCGAAATAAATACCGTCATTCGGTTAATAAAACGATTGTTAAGCAGTTGTGAGGTGGAAACTTTACTGATATTCAATGTTTGTACACTTCAATAAATATCTGGAACATTAACAAGACATAAACATTCTAGGAGGACAAAAAAGTCCATACATTTATAAACTTAAAGTTGTTCTCAAATCTGACAAAACAAGCTATTCCAATGTAGAATATATCATAGACTAGCATACACATGTATACAGTGCATTTTTTTCCGACAAATTGTTTCCGTAAGTGCTCAGCATAAATTAACAAAATATGATTCTAAAACAGCACCTGTTACCAAAGCATCTCCAATGGAGATCATCATGCAGATTGTGCGTTCATTTGTTTCGTACTCAATGGCATTTCACTTTCTATGCGGACAAATTGTCCATTGCACTGTTCCGGGTTTAAATATCGTGAAAAAAGAGGAAATCTCGGGAAAACCCTCCCGGGATTGTTAGAGCCTCGTCTTGTGACTCGCTCATATACCTGATAGTCGACAGACGAACTCGAATCCCTGTCATCATTCAGCAGTGGTTTAACTAAAAGATTGTATGCCTTGTATGTTTTGATTGGTCAGTATTATGGGCACTTTGTTTCCCCAAACATGTACATAGACCGGATGCCACTGTACAGTCTTGCATCTGATATTTCAGATGGTGTTGTAATGTCCATTGAGCTTTAGTCTGTACCAGACTGAAGCATCGCAATCTCTTGCACAGTAATGGTCAATCCCATAAGATGATGAATTAGATATTTTAATCTACAGTAAATTTATATTGTTAACGTCTTTAAAAATAAATATATGTAATTATCATATATTTTCATTTAATGAGCGTTGTAGGTGCGGTAAAAATGCGTATGTCTGCAAGGAGCCCTTTGAGAGATTTGTCACACGTTAGGCTGCCTTCATAAAACAGCCCAAATAATTTATTTCACATAACGGGATCTTTTAACTTATAATTTCATATTTACATAGATTTAATCTCCACACAACTGGGCGCTATAAAACTTGTCATGTTGAGAAAACTAATGCTTACCTGTTCCTTCACTATAACCTATATGACAGTTCTAGATGTGTATTCTTATCAAAGCTTAAAAGCAGACTGTGTTTGCACCAGATAAAAACCGGAACAGGGCTTTTCAAGCTGTTGCTTAAATTTGTGTTAAACTGTCGTATGTTCAAACGATATACCTATTTGAGAAAACTATGTGTTATTTTTTCCTTTAAGCCTTTGCAATCTTTTTATTTGTATTATGCACATCTATAACCCTCATTTGGTTTGAAACAGGTTTGTGATTTTTCTGTTTTTGTTTTTTTCATGTGATTTTGTGCACACAGTAGTTGCAGGACTGTATCTATCAAGTTATGAAGTTATCCTAACACAAGCGAATACATGGCGAACATCATTCTTGCGAATAGAGCCGCCAGAAACGAAATGATTAACTAACTATCGGAATCTTTTGAGGCGTCTTTTAAACAATTCAAACCAGTTTAAATTGCTGTTATGAGTGTAGTTGAAAAAGTAGGCTGATTCGAAAGGATAATCCATTTTAACATAAACAGTTTCGTAATTCTCAATTACCATGGAGGAGGCGGAATTTTCATCAGGGAAACTGTGCTGGTTATAACGAGCTGAAAAAAAAAACAGACCATATTTATATTGGTGATTTTACAATCTTTTTAACTGTTATTTATTTATTTATTTATGATATAAAATTTGCGAAAATTAACACCTGTGTTATCGCATCGTCCAATATGTTTAAAATCTGTTACAAAAGGGCTACACTTGTTGCGGTTGTCAAAATCAACATGATTAAAATCTGATACAGAGGGGAACCATGTTTAATAAGGTCAAGCTTCCTGGACTTCACGAATTGGAAATTTACCCCCAAAAAGACTCAGATGGTGCCTTTAGGTTGAGGGCAAGCAGAAAGTTCCCTCTGGACACTTACAACCCTATGGCCACTACGGCAGTAATCATTGGTGTGTTTGATTGATTGGGTTTTAACCCCATACTTAAGGTTATTTCACTCATATGACCCTCTGCCAGCCCAATGGTTGAAGGAACCAACCCTCGACTCAAATGCCAATAAACCTAAACAAAGACAGGGCAATCAAGAGACGCAAGCAATACAAAAACGTCACGAACGGATCTTGCATATAGTATCTTAGCTCCGAGAAGTACCAGAGCAATGGGAAGCTCCCTCTCAACCGCCCTCTATGATCATTGGTTATTGCAAAGAAACTATTAACAGACTCCAACTACATATAGTCTACGAATAGACTGCACTTTTGATATAGTGATAAAAAAGTAATTATGAAAAGTAACATTAATGAATAAAAATTTTGTGCGCATAGTTGCCACACTGCAGGAACGAATCACATTCGTAAGTTATGTCTTATAAAGAGATATTAATACAGTTTTGAGGTATGAAAATCCACAAACTCCAACGAATGTCTGGGATATTAACAAAATATAAACATTTTATGAAGACAAAAAAATGTCTAAAATTATAACCTTAAAGCTATTCTCAAATCTGACAAAACATACTGTCTCAAGTAAGAATGTATCATAGAATAGCCCTTTGATTGTAGTGTTTTCCAAATTTCATCAGGATAAAGAACAGTCAAATGATAAATTAGGGCGCATTAGTTAAAATTTTGTTTTGCTACCAAGCCTGAATGATAGATTTGTTTGTTTGGTTGGTGTTTAACACGTTACTCAAAAATATTTCATTTATATGGCGAAGCAATGTCCACTTCTTAATGTGCCTTGCTTGAATACCGTAGAAAACTGTGAAGATACTTCAGGAGATATTCGATTAATGATTGAAATAGAAGAACATAAAGTACCAGTAAACAGAAACCTGCATTTAAATAAACATACCTTGATCTACAAAGAAGTTTGCAAAGTATTGAGAAACTTTGACAGCTTTCTTTGTGTGTAACACTTTGTACTTTGCTGCCCAGATAAATGTATTTTTCTCTGGATGGAACTGGACGCCAAACACGGGAACTTTACGACCTGTAAATAAAGTAATTTTAACCCATAGGCTAATTATATGTTCTGTAGACTCTTAGAAAAAGTTGGCTATAATAGAATTCTTTCAGGTTCTTCAGTCATGGTTCTGGTGGAACTCGTCATGGTTCAGTATTGAACTCTCACAGCAACTGTTCCAAGTACCGTATTTATCCTTTTCTTCTTATATCAAAGAACCATGTTTGTCGTAATGGTTCCATATAGAACCATCCTCAAGAGCCATTATTTCTAAGAGTGTAACCTTTACATTTTTCAATGTGCAACACAGTGTCTTCTCCGTAATTTTGTTTGTTTCATTTGGATTTACATTCCCTTCTATGGTTGTAAAAAGGCCTTACCTTCAAAGCTGGAGACGAAAGTTTTTCCGTTTCTATCCTCATTAGTAGAGAGTATTTGAAAGAAGCTAGTCAAAGCCGTGTCATTATAGTACACCTGTAAACCACGAAAACTTTATAGCATCAGATAAAAGAATTCCCATTTCTTGGGGGTTTCCAGACCAGCGTTTACTTTTAATCCCCCTAATAAAATCATCTATTAGATGTTGCTAGTCTTGACCTTCGTACAGACGTTCATTGGTTCTCGACAAAGTTAAAGTACGGCCTTAGATACGACATAAACAATAAAAAATTGATTTCCTTCCCAGTGATGCTATTTTGGCCACCCACAGAAAATCTCTCCTATTATCAATTGCTATAATGAAATAGTGTTTGAATAAATGCAGTTCCCATCAATTGAAGTGTAGTATGACAAAAATAATATCTTTCCAGGTTCTCATTGATGTTAGGGCAAGCCCAGGGCATTTTACATGATGTGATAAGAAAAAGTGCATTGTGTGCATTGAGAACTGTTACCATTCTGCTCTGAGAAACCCATTGCACAGACAGGAATCACCCTACCAAATACAATTATGCTGCATATATGTATTTTAATCTATGTATTGGTTTGTTGGTTTGTTTGGTTGGGGTTAACATCTGTATGTTCATGCTGTTTCACTTAGGACTGCTGATGTTCCACTTCTTATCTACCTTTCTCAAATACAGTAAAACAATTGGTGGAACGTCGCACAATAGCTACATGTATGACTGGCACAACTCAAAATTCAACTTACCCCTGTCTGGCTGCCACAACTCAAACTTCAACATACTGCTGTCTGACTGCCACAAGTCAAAATACAACTATAAACATATGTCTGACTGTTACAGCTCATTATTCAAATTACCTCTGACTGAATGGCACAACTCAAAGTTCAACATACCTTTGTCTGACTGGCACAACTCAAAATTCAACTTACCCCTGTCTGGCTGCCACAACTCACAATTCTATTTACGGCTATTTGAATGTTACAACTCATTGTTCAATTTACCTCTGTCTACAGCTCACCACTCAACTTACCCCTGCCTGACTGTCATAACTTAACATTCCACTAACTCCTGCAGGGGAGTTTCTATCCCAAATTTGGAAGATCAGAATTAGGATTGTTTGCCCACATGACTTGATTTAAGCAGTGATTTAATGAAACTATTACTTCATTTACCACAATTTGGATCTATAATATTTTAGCCGCCCATATGGTTTCCAGAACTGAAGTAACTATAGAAACTACCCCGCTCTATCTGACTGCCACACCTCAATATTCAACTGAAGCCTAAAAAGAGCAGTTTGACAGTTAGCACTTTAAACTCCAGTTTGACTCCTGTAAGTGAAAACTAAAATGAACTTTGATGATTGCAGTTCGTCAGTTAGCTCTTTGAACCCCATTTTGAAAGCTGCAAGTGAATGCTCAAATGACCCTTGATGACTGCTGTTCGCAACTTTGCACTCTAAACTCTAGTCTGACTTATGCAAGTGAAAACTCGCTCACACTACTCTAATATTTTAACGTTTACTAAAGCTATATTCAACCTCTGGTGAGAGTCCCCTAATATGATAATTATCTGTTATGTTTTCTGTCAGCAGGCTGTGGATGGTTTCCGCTGAAGCATTTCCAAACAGCTTACTATGTACATAGTCTGGAAACAGAAGAAAGAGAAACAAAGCGTACCTGTATACTTAAAGTAGTTGCGACTTATCGAGACAAAGAGAGGCATGACGATAGCTCTTGAATATAAAGAGCTTTGGTTTATACCTGTCATGCTTCTTCGCCTGTCGCCATCTTGGATATCTTTGACTATCACTTTACGCATTAAAGATTTCAGGACTGAGGGTGTAGACGAAAGAAATTAAAGCGGAGAAAATTTAACTACAGGTACATTTTAATACATAAAAATAGTGCCTTACTCTTAATAAAAAATATTGTTAACCACATCTATAACGACTTCTCTAAGTGGCATTTAGAGGCAGGGATTCTAACATTACAAGGTTTTTATGGATATACAACTTCTGGTTTTAAGGACGAGCAATATATATTATATCCATAAATGACCTCGTCATGTCACATCCATAATAAACAAATATAGACAAACTTGTGAGATGAACACCGGATATTTTCTAATACTAGCAACAGAGTTGTATTTTAAACAATGCACTTACCAGGATAGATGAGATCCAGTGGAAGGGGTAGATTATGAGCATCGAATGATCCCATGACAGGTTTCATTGCTACAAGCAAGGACAACAACTCAAACCCAAGGCAAGTCCCCCACACAGGAAAATAGTCTCCTGCAACGTTAGCCTGGGAACAAAAGAAACTTATCATTCAGGCCAATCACTTTAATTTAATCAGTCAGGGATTTATTTCTCACCCCATTTGTTTCGGATTCAAATTTTACGGTGACATGTATTGTCAAGGGGAGACAATCCATCAGTCAAATAATGTTTACATAAAGCCATCAGTCCTTTATACAGTTTTAAGTCACGGTTGAAAGTTCAACGTCGTGGTTTTAAAGTGCAAATCTTCTGTGTTAATCACCTTTAGGGCCAAATCAAACAGGATCTTCCCTGCTTTGGTGTATCCAGATGTAAACAGATTTGCAGAACCTCCCGGAAAGAACACTCTTAAAAGTGAAAACAAAATGATCATATTAACATGTATTTCTGATGTAAAAGTTTGTTACATGGATGTCTAACTTACATTCAGTTTAAACAATGACCAGTCTTGACCAACATGGCTGTTGTTGGTGAAATTATGGTGTTAGGTCCGCTTTCCGTGATGGATTTCGTAACTGTTGCAAATTATAGAGTTTTTATGAGAGAATATAGAATTGCCTAACATTCAAAACAGATGTAACTTTTTGGTCCTGTTTCAACAAAATGACATTCTCATCATCCGTTGTCTGGAGCTATACTGGAGAAATATAGGGCAGATTTGTGAACTTGTTGGAGACTTTTAAAAACATCATATGTGGGATCATAAATACACCAATGTGTATATTTAAAAATGCTCACTGATCATCGTTTTTTGCACCTCTTTTAAAATAAAGATGCATTTTACATTTGAATATGGAGATGGTTATAAGGGGACATGGCAGCTGACATTTTCATTTTGTTATACATTTTAATAAATTAATAATTACCCATTGATGTTCTTGAATATATCTATGTAGTAAGCAGTCGGTTGAAATATCCTAAAATGAAACAAATGCAAACATTTTAGCAATAATCAGAAAATTCAAATTGGGATCGATGACAAGGTAAGGTATGTAAAATGTTATTATTTCTCAAATTCTAATTAAATGCCAGTTATTTTATTAGTAAAAGAGTTCATTCCTATTGTAGGTGTATAGCTAGAAAGTTAAAACAGAAACCCTTAACTAAATCTACCAGTTCCATAAAAGGAAAACCCAGAACACCCCCCTCCACCCGCGAAAGGCAACGATCTAGACCAGTTTTAAAAGAATAAAATTTAAAAAAGAAAAAATCTGTTCCGTACAAAAGTAAATTTATTATGAAAAACAGAAGAATAACAAACTGTTCAAAAACTTTCAATTAACGCGTATAAGTAAGCCATGTTATTGGTAAGCTTATATTCAATTTCAAAATAACATGTTTACATAAAATTAAACTAATTCATAAATGAGTATTTATTTGGAAATTGGTAAGATATCCAATACCTGATTGGTACAACTCTAGCTCCTGCCCCTTCGAGGTATTTAATATAGGAAGAAAAAATGTAGCTGTCACCATTCGCTTTGAGATATCCACCAGTCTCTTGAGTCAAAACACCTGTTCAGGTAAATTTAAACGAATTAGCTTCTTTTTTTTTTTTTAATTTGTGATCTCTGCAATATCATTTACTTAATTTGTTTATATTTCGGCACAAAAATAATCTAGACTTAAAATTTGCACTTGTTGTTCAACACACACAAGAACAAACTCTTAACTTGGGCGTATAATCTAGTTTTTTAATCAAGATTCAAAATACCGAAGACTTACACATGTTCACCTTATAATATTACGGAATTTGGTGAAATTCAATTGCAGCGATTATCTGAAAGATGAGAAAGCTATATTCCTAATCCGTATATTTATTATCTTCTTATCATCTTGACAACACATTCAAACATGAATATTGCAAAGGTATTGAAATTGAAATTCAATCCCATCCACTGTCTTAAAGACAAGAAGCTATATTAAAAGTTTGATCGAAGTTAATACGTGAAATTATAATCTTCTTATCGTGGTCACAATCCCATCTGTTATCTTCACTAGATGAAGCTTCATACCAAGTTTGAAGCTATTCGGTGAATTTGTTTTCAAGCTACCTAGCGTATTTCCCATTGTTATGACATACGGGCGGACGGAAGAATGGACGGGCACCAAGTAGTGTTTGTATTAAAGTCCCCCTTCCCCTTCACCTCCACCAGTTGACAGTGTCGTGATTCGCGTGCTCTTTATCAGAAGAAAAGAAGATCAGATAGGACTTTAATCAATTCTTCCTCAAAATCGAAAAATAACAACAAATCGGGCAAACTAGAACATAGGTATGTACTCATGTGGGACATTCAACACTTCCGACTTCTAATGACGGTGTCATTTTGTAAAACTAATAATCGGTTTCCTTGCTTGTCGTCAAAATTTTTGTCGTATCACTTAATTGAATCAGACGTTTCTGTATCATTTAAAATTGCTCAAGTCGTCGTTACGCAAGCGCGGTCGACAAGTCTTCCGTTCTATAAGCCAAACCTTGACGGCACGGGATACTCTTTATTTATAAACTCAGCATGGCGTGTTTCTAATATTTACTAGGCTTTAAGTTATCAGAGTGTGTTTTTGTGTGCGAGACTGATAACACAAGTAATACACGATTTTGCAAATTGAACCATCATCGTTGACAGTTATTGCTTCTGCTCTGCATTTGGCATTTAATCCGTTTGGAAAACTCCTGTATGTATTGAATATCCCTGGCCTGGCGAATTCCTTGGGTCAAATATCGCGTCTTCCAAATAAGGAGTGTCACGTGCCGTCAAGGCGTAGCTTATAGAACGAAAATTTTTTCGACGGCGCATGCGTAACGGCGACTAGAACAGTTTTAAATGATGGCATTGGGTACAGAAACGTCCAATTCCAGCCATGACAAACAATTTGACGACAAACAAGGAAACGGCTAGAAATCAGACGTGTTAAGCATCCCAAGTGAGCACAAAAATTTGTTTTATTTGTTTTATTTGGTGTAATTTTGAGGAAGTATTGATTAGGGTCCTTTCCCATTTTTTTCTCTAATTCAGGGTACGTGAAGTGTGTGACTGTCAACTGGTATAGGCTCTAGCTACTAGAACGGCTACCATCTATAGACACCAATGTGTGTAGTAATACATATATATTTTTTCTCTCTTCATTTATTCAAAATATATATATATATTTTGATTAGAATCTTACCATCTCTCAGAACTGATTGATTACAACCTCAAACCTATTGCTAACAGGCATCCCAGTTTTATAAAAAATACTGAGGACTTTTTGAATAAGTTATTTGAAATTCAGGTTGATAAAGACGTCATATTAGTTACACTTGACGTAGACTCTATGTACACAAATATCGACATTGAGGCAGGACTTCGTTCTGTTAAAAATGCCTTCGATCGGTATCCCGACCCCCG
>JAQQZZ010042863.1:0-10342 GCA_030265115.1 Mopalia vespertina | reverse complement strand
CTAACAGGTTGCCTCTTTTCTCGCCTCTTACGATCAACCGAGGAAGCCGGGGGAGTATTCTGCAGGGCCTGCTGATGGTAAATGGCCCACCCGCTCCCCCATGGGGGTGTAACCTAAGGGAGAACTAATCTGTTAAACCCCTATTTTCCTATGTTATAACATGTGAAAACCCCCAAATTATTGGTAAAATGTCTCGGAAAGTACTTTATCCTACTGCGATTAAACTGAAAATCCACAGAACGTTAGCCACAGATGTATTCTAGATGTCTAGAAAGTTTCAGTACTGTAGCTTGAAAGCTAAGGGAAATCTGACTGATTGCGCAATGCCTAACCAAAAATGACCAAAAGCCGCCCGACTTTCAATCGCTCGCCTACGAAAGAGAAAAAAATTCAGGGTGCTGTAATAACTTGTGTTAATTAGTACCATTACTGCCCTAAAACATATCGGAAGGACAACACTGAGTAAAAATTTTAAATATTATTTAACACCATTCTCCATAGGGTCCAAATGGCTCACATATTGGTAAAAAATCCACAAAAAAATATGTCGGAAAGTACTCTTTTCAAACCAAATTTCACACAATGATAGAAGTTCCTAAAGCCAACACTTGTATCAAATTTCAAGTCGATACTTTTAATATTTATCTGGTTAAAGCTTTTTTATCAATAATCTTTACTTGTTCCCAGTGAGTAGGCTCAAATGGACGTTTCGCGGAACATTTTAATGGACACCGCTAAGCTTTTGGCGGGACTTTTCGACCCCACCCAATACCATATTTGGAGTCATTTCCTAAAAGTTTTCGAATTCCTAGTAATTTCTCAGAAGTATGCCCTTATATGGAAGTGCTTTCCTAAAAAAAATCGATAATTGGTTTACATATCTACTTTGTAGTTGCAGAAGTGTATGGACGTATGATACTCTAACTCTTGTCTTATTTTCGTTGAACCTTCAACAACTTCTTGTTGACAGTAACAGTGAGTACCTTTATATAATCTTTATTAATTTGTAATATATGAGCATAAAGACTGCAAAACATTATCATCCCTGTTATGTATGTAGTAAATATTAGGTGGAATGGTCCTATATAATGATGCTCTCACGAAATCGCCCAGCATAAGAAATTTTTTAAACTAGTTGTAAGGATGTAAGTATGAAGTGTAAGTATAGCTTATGAGGGTCAAAGACTCTGGTTATGTCACGAAAGCGTGCGCCATTACGGAAGTTTTTTCTATTTGTTGTATTCTATTTAAAAAAATGACTACCTGGGATGGGAGGCGATATAATGCAAGGATGGATGATGACGTCACAAAATCGTCCGCCATTACGGAAGTTTTTTATTTGGCGTATAACTAAAAAAACTAGACCAGTTGGGATGTGGGGATATAGTGCAAGGATGGCTTATGAGGGTCAAAGAAAATGATGACATCACGAAATCGTCAGCCATTTTAATTAGCTGTCTAAAAGAAGTATTCTATTAATATTATTATTTATTATTACTATTATATTATTATTATTGTTATTAATATTACTTTTGTAGATGTCCAAACGTACACCAGAGAAAAAGTGGCTTAGCGACGAGGGGAGTACTGACGTGGAAGCCAGCCCACTCCAGAATCCTTTTCCGATTTATGGGCCGTCGAATCCCATAATGAAGAAATCAGAAACACCAGAGACGGAGAACATTATCCCATCTGGATCTGAAGAAATGGTAGTAGGTTCACCAGAGATGGAGAAGTCTAATCTTAGTCTGGAAGAACCACACCTATCCATTTCACTTGGCCAATAGACGGACTCTTTTATGTCTACCGACACCGGAAATGACACAAGCCACTTTCCTTCTACGATCCGAGGAATTGTGGGTCCTGCAAGGGGACAGATTCCCCTTACCACGAAGAGCACACAAACCATTATGCCGGGATGATGGTGAAGGCGGCACTGCAGATGAAATAAGACGAAACCAACTGTCCGGCCCCAAGTGCAGTGCCCCCACTGCCCAAAATTAATGGTTAACCTAACACGTCCTGTTAAGGTTATGCATGGGCAAAAGAAGTATCTCATTGTAATGAGTAGACGCAAGAGGGTCGTGCCCCCGAGCCATTCAAAATTAATTTGCCCGGAGTGCGATATGCCACTAGCACGACTAGATAGACATTTAGTCCGTATACACCATATACATAAGGAGTAGCGGAGGCACCGAATCCTGATGACACGTGCCAAAGCACAATTCAAGAGGTCCCATGAAGTCACAGACCCCCCCCCCCCCCCCGTCTCCAGGTGTCCGAGTTATGGAGGCAGATGACAGACGGACAGACACCCCCTCTCCAGCCATCGCTGGCCCATCTAACGTTAAACCTCAATCACCTTCTCCAAGCCCACCTAGACAAGATAGGAGGAGACCGGTAATTCAGGAAACATCTTCGTCTGAAGACACGCCATTTTCCGCTTCTGTAAGTATATTTCGCAATATTGGGTTAACCATGACTGGCTGGCTGGCGGGCGGGCTGGCTAAGTGACTGACGATAAGAATAAAAATAATAACCCTAATAAATGACAGAAGGAATCATAAGAATGATAATAATAATAAATATTAATACTAACCCTAGTATAACAATGACTCCACAACAAAAAAAAATCACTACATGTCATTAATCCTTTTAAATTATTATTTCAGGAAGAAGATGAATATTTATCTAGTGCGAGTAGTTACAACCCGTTGCCATCCGACAGCATACCGGACAGCAAGAAAGCCAATCTCCAAGCCGGACCGTATCCAACCGAGGAAGCCAGGGAGCTACTGGCCCGTTTTGAAAAGTACCTTATATCCATGGATGGTGGGGCCTTGTCAAGAAAGACGCCGGCCTCATTTCGCCAGCAGGCCCTCTACGTTTGGGGAAAAGTTGACCACCTGTTTGGATATAATACAATAACAGCGAAAGCAGTCAGAGAAGTTGTGGAGGATTTAAGAAAAACAGTTCAGGGAAAAACAGTGAGAAACTACCTATTAGCCTTTATAAGTTCCAGGGGTTAATCAACTTGGCGCACCCAGAGGAGGTCTACAAAATGCAGACTGCCTGTGACAACTGGAGCAAATCTCAGAGGGTCACCATACAGAAGAGGCGGGTTCAGTCCTTCACCCAAGATCAAGGTAGGCAATAATAATTTGTATATCAATTTGTGTTTGAGAAAAAAAAAAACACAGCGTGGTAGGCACAAATACTTGGATACGACGTGGTGGAAAACCTCATCGAAGCCGCATGGAATGCCCGTATTATACCTACATACAAGTATGAAGGACAGACAATAATGCCGTAAGGAGCCATGTATACACGGTAATAATCAATAGTATTGCTTATAATATTAACATTAATATATTTCAACTAATCATGTTGTAATAATTGTTGCAGGTCGGTTGTTGACAGCCGGAGTGATCGCAGACGCGGAAAGAAGACCAACTGCAGTTAAGGGGAGAAAACTGATTAGTGATCTCTCGGAACTCACAACTTTAACTCCTTCAGATGACCTTCGCCTGATGCAGGCGTATATAGCCTTAAGACTGTTTTCCCAATCAGCCTGTCGAACATGCGTTCTCCTCAATATGACCAAGGAGGAATTTGACAATAAAAAGTATTACGAACAGGATGGCGAATCTTGCGGGGTTATATCCGTTGTAAACCGCAAAACGTCAGCCTTCGGACCAGCCAACATACCTGTGAGTGGTGATACCGACATTTACATGTCCAAATTTGATCAATTCGTCAGATCAAGGTTCACAAACAATGAACCATCGGCAAGCTTTTTTAGAAACATTGTAACGGGTAAGAAAGCTGATCACAAATTCATCGTAAGAGACATAAATTGCTTCTTCCCCTCACTTGGAGAGTTAACGCCAACCCTCAAGCGTAAAAGTATGAGGTCAGTTGTGGGGGCACAGCAACCTGAATTGAGAGCTAAACTACCGACTGCCATGTCACATTCAGTCCGAACAGCAGACGAGTGGTACGACTTACAAGATAGGCGCCAAGTCACCGCGGCAATGGCCCAGACCATGTCACAGGCTTTTGTAGAAAAGGATACAAATGTTGAAACAGACTCGGACAAAAGTTGTCCTGGTGAAAACCCTATCCCTAAACCTAATCCTCGTAAAAGAAAAATCATGCCACCAGAAGTAGTGGCGGAGCTAAACTCTATTTTCAAAGTTCACATTAAATCAGGAGAATGTCCAAAGGAGCCAGAAGCAGCACAACTCCAAGATTTTGGACACCTATACCTGTAAACAGGTTGTGGACAAGGTCCGTGTTATCCTAAAAAAAAAAGTAAGGCCAGTTGTAAGATTGACCAAGTTCTGATGTTAATAATCGGAATAAAAATTGGAGGATTCCAGGGGGGGCCGTGAAGGGGCCCATGAAATGACCATGTAGACTGTAATGGCCTGACGTGGCCCATCTGGAATCCTGCCAATTCAAAAAAAAATTTTGCTGTTAATTCCTTTCAGTTAGATGGTCCGAAGTGTACTTTATGCTTCTCCGATTGAGCTGATAATAAAGTACTTTCCAACACACCATAACAAACTTTTTTGGTGCCTGACACATGTTAACATAGGCGAATAGGGGGTATGGTATGTTTGTTTTGCTAATATGTCCTAGAGTTTTTAAGGCGGACCCTTGATACTTTACACGCTTATTAGCAACAGATGTGACTATATTTCTGTGGAATTTCAGCTCAATCGGAGTAGAATAAAGTACTTTCCGACACATGTTTTTGGTCATTTTTACCGAAAATTTATGAAAATTGGACCCTTTGGAGAATGATGTTAAATAATATTTAAAAAATTTTCTCTGTGTTGTTCTTCAGATATGTTTTAGGGCAGTGATTGTACTAATTAACTCAAGTTACTACAGCACTCTATTTTTTCTTTTCTTCTGTATATGAGCGATTGAAAGGCCGGTGGCTTTTGGTCATTTTTCCATTTTAAAATGCGGAAAAAAGGTGTTAAGCATTGCCTAATCGGTCATATTTCCCAGAGTTTTTAAGGCGGACTCTTGATACTTTACACGCTTATTGCCAACATATGTGGCTATGTTTCTGTGGATTTTCATACTTTCCGACACACCATAACAAACTTTTTTGGTGCCTGACACATGTTAACATGTGAAAATCAGTCATGTTTGTTTTTTTAGCCATTATGACATGGAAAAATGACAATTTTTCAGGCTACAGTTATGAAACTTCACAGTCGTCTACAGATTTCACTTATATGACGACTGTACAGTGCAATGAACCATATCAAACAATTAAACAATGAGGGAATTTGCCAGCAAAAGCTGTTGCCCGACTACCGCCACGTGGAGGCATCCCCTTTTGGTAGTCTTGTCTGTCAGTCGGTTAAGTCTGTCTGTCTGGAGGAAGAGGGTCTATCAACCCGCGAAAAGGACGGATAAATATTTTCGGTCATAAGCCATGGTCATCCTCCCTGTAAAGTACGTCTATGTCTCCAACAAAGTGAACCCTTCGTTCGTTGTCAAGTGTATGTGACAATTCACCTTGAGTAACTCGAGTTGGCCCTTTAGCGTTTCTAGGAAAACTCTCCTAAATGTTAGTTTGTCAGTGGCATCCATCTGTATTTGCTGAGAATTAGCAGCAGCTTCTGCCATGGTGAATTTCAGTGTGTTTGCTAGGTGGTTTGATAGCAAAACTGGGTCTAGGTGACGAAATAATTTGGCGTCCAATTTAAAATTTTCGCGCCATAAAAAAAAATGTTTTTAGAAAAGACCAACAGGGGGGATAACTTGGGGAATTTTTTTCAGGCAAAGTTATCTCCACCTGTCAAGTCCATCTAAAAGCTACTAAGGACGTCCAATTCATGTTACTCAATAAGGGGACGTGTCTAAAATTGATCAAACAGCCGTAACATAGCATGTACATGTCGAGTAAATTTTTAATGGACGCCGATTTGTACGGGGATGGGCACACTGGACTTGGAATAATTTGACCAATTTTGAGCACTTTATGACCATTTGCTTTTTTGAAAAAAAAAATACTACAGCCTTCTCGTTCGATTCTGTAGAGTTTTAATCCTGCCATACTAGGAAACGTCCTCCTTTCTTCTGAGAGGTCATTAGTTTTTAATCAGTAGTCGATTGAATTTTCTCAAAATCGAAAAAAAACCATTCTTTTTGTCTTCTGTCTTCCTAGATCTGTAGAGGGTTACAAACGTGACTTAAAGCAGTTTAAATGCTGAAAAAGAACCAGAAATTAAAAAAAATGAGCAAAACTAATCGTTTTTTATGTACAATGTTAGCCTGAAAAGTGCTCATAGTGAAAATGAAAAAAAAATTGAAGACAACCTTGTTGTGATCTAATACCTTCATAAACGACTTTGACCTCTGATCTTAAGTGAACTTTGGGCCACTACAATATGATTAACATGTAACTTTTATATATAAGTTCATGTCGAATGTCAAGCTTAAGTTTTGAAGCACAGACGTCATCTGGGATCAAGTTTTTTATCTTCTGTAAACATCCCGTAAAAATTTTAACAACTTGGAAAAAGTCAACTTTTTTTTCTCACTTTTTGAGCGTCCATTCCTCGCTACCTATAACGTAGAAGTTTGCATGGACGGCATCCACAAAACGGGTGCTGGTAGTCATATGATGGACCCTAGGTGTACGCACAAGTAGCCATAGAGGACACGTGACCTTGCAGTAACCAGTTTTGGATGCGTCCGAAAAGGTTACAAGTAGCACTTTCGGGATGCGTCCAAAGCAAATACTACCAGTAACCAGTCATGGACTCGTCCAAAAAGGTTACAAGTAGCACTTTCTGGACGCGTCCAACGCAAATGCTACCAGTAGATATTATGGACGTGTCCGAAAAGGTTACAAGTAGCACTTTCTGGGCGCGTCCAAAGCAAATGCTACTGAGTAGCCAACGCTCAGACGCGTCCAAAGCTAAAGCTACTGAGTAGCCAACGCTCGGACGCGTCCAAAATGTTACAAGTAACAGTTTCTGGACGCGTCCAAAGCAAATGCTACTGAATAGCCAACGCTCGGACGCGTCCAAAATGTTACAAGTAACAGTTTCTGGATCTGTCCAAAGCAAATGTTACATAGTAACTAATCATGGACGCGTCCAAAGTGCTACTAATAGCGTTTTTTGGACGCGTCCAACACTCAATTCTACTTAGTAGCAACAATTTGGAGGAGTAGAGGAGATATGGCACGTCCAAAAAAAAGTTTGACCCTGACCCTTTTGAAAACTATAATGCCTACGCCAATAAAACCCAAAGGGTTTTAACCTACACCTCAATTACTGTCTTACCCCTAATCCTACGGAGTCCCTACTTAGTAGCCAACGTCCATGGACGTTGGTCCTACGGAGTAGCCAACGTCCATATGTGCCTCCTCGATAGGGCTTGGGATTAAAGTAACACGTCCATCGCGAGTAGATTTTCGCCTGGCCGAGCGTCCAAGGAATGTAAAAATGGGTAGAAATATGTTTGGATGCGCCGTTTTCTGAGCGTCCAACTAGGTAGCATTAGCATTGTACGCGCGTCCAACTGATTCCAAAGTGAGTAACATTAGATTGGACGTAGGTAACATTAGGTTGGACGTGGGTAGCCATTACGATGGACGTATTGTAGTTCGATTTTGACTTTGACTTTGAAAAATCATTAAAAAATCACCCGACCGTATCTGACGTTTGCCCTTTTGTCTGTACATGACCGTGACAAATGCGTGTCGACCCATGAAGTCGACATTGACCGTTGACCTTTGGTTTTCAAATTACCATATGCATTCCAAATGCATATGTTAAAAAAGTAATGAAAGGTCAAACGTCAAAATCATGGTCAGGGTTCAATGCGCATTTGTCGGGGTCATCTCCTTACGCAAGGTCAATGTCACACAACTTCAAGGTCAGCTTCAGAAGAGGTCATAACTATGAGTAGTACTACATGGACGTTTCGTGTAGCATTTTGATGGACGCTGAGCTTTGAGTTGCACTGATGGACTTAGAAAATTTTCAAGAAAAAAAGTTGGAAAAATACAGATTAAAAAAAAACATTTTTAAAATAGTAAAAAACGGATTAAGTCGTTGAAATTTGAAGCGTGTATTTGCTTAATCCAGAGCTATCAGACAGTGATATTTCATACAAATCGAACGTAATTTAATATTGGTGGAGGAGGATAATTTCATTTCCTTTTTGTATACATTTCTTCCGAATAAAAACAATTAAATGTAAAACAAATGGCATATTCTGAAAGGAAATGATTAAAGCTTTTAGAAAATATAAAAGAATTTTAAATACAGCAAAGAGAAAATACTTTTTTTGCGATTTCACTATTCTCACTTTTCAGGGTCTCAGAGCCCAAAAAAACAATTAGTTTCGCTCACATCTTTTTTAATTTTTGTTCTTTGTTCAGCATTGAAAGTTCTTTAAGTCCCGTTTTTAACCCTCTACTGATGTAGGAAGACAGAATTGCAAAAAAGAATATTTTTAATAAAAAAAATCTCATTGAGCCACCAGTCTAAAAAAATTTTTTTTTTCAATTTTGAGACAATTTAAACGATCACTGATTAAAAACTAATGACTTCTTGGAAGGAAAGAAGATGTTTCCTAGCATAGCAGGATTTAAACTCTAGCAGAATCCAAAGAGAAAGCTGTAGTATTTTTTTTTCTATTTTTTTCTCCAAAAAAGCAAATGGTCATAAAGTGTCAAAAAGTGCTAAAAATAGGTAAAATTATTCCAAGTCCAACGCCACTTTATAAAATCGGCGTCCATTGAAAATCTACTCGAGACGTCCATTTATGTTACTAACTAGGGATAAATTGCCGTTTCAACGTTATTAAGTACTAAATGTTTCTCCATTTTTCAAGTTTGAATAAAACCTTTATTACTGCTTGAAATGCGTTCATTTTTTCTACTCGCAACTAAATCGGGGTCAGAAATTCTAAAAATGGCGTCACTTTTAACATCCGGTCCAATTTTGGACCAATTTTGGACCAATTTTTGTCTTTAAAATTATGATCGATCATATCTTCAAAACAGTTGGACGTACAATAAGGAAATTTGAACTTAAGATTATTCAGGACATGATCTAAATTTGAAATTCTATAATTTTCTAAGTAGGTCAAATTGACCTAGTTTGGCCTATTTTTCGTAGAAATAGGTCAAAAATAGGTCAGAGCGCTAAATCATGCCGATATGTTGTGCGCACGATAGAGACGCAAACAAATCCTAAATTTGAGGTTCCGCAGTCCAAAATTGAATTTTTTATGAATTTTTGAAATTTTGGGTCATTCTCGCAAAATGAGACTTTGAACTTTGAAGTCTTTTCCCTTCATCTATGAACTTGAAATTTAACGCATAGATTGATGTTGATCAGGACTAACGGAAACAACTTTTAAATTGAAAATTGGTGTCTTATTTTTGCCGCCAAAATTCGTCAAAATTTTTATCGATTTTTTATCATATCTCGCAAGTTACTGATTTTATTTCAGTTTTGATTGCAGATTATAATAGTAGACACTATAAGCTTTCGAACGATGTATAACTTTATATACCTTTGTTCCAATTAAAAGGCGGTAATTAAATTGCCGCCAAAATTAAAAATTTGGCGCGAGACCTAAAAATTTTTGGGGGCACTTTAGAAAAAAATGAACGACAGATTCGTAGTTTGTGACCCCTAAAAGCCTACTGTACCAAGTTTCAGAGCGATATGACAACATTCACCATACGTCTATTCTCAAATATATGAAGTCGAGTAACATAGGACACCTAACCCAACATAATTCCTATTCTGTTCACTATTTTATTATTACTTAACCGATCTTTACTAAATTTCAAACACTGATAGCAACTGTTGAGGTGAATGTGTATACAAATTTTCAAGTCGATACCTTTATTATTTTTGCTAATACTGGCCCTTAAGCAATATCGAAGAAAATTTTCATACATTTTTTAAATTTTTTAATTTTTTAAAAAATTTTCTCAGAAGATTATTTCACATGGAACGAAAGAGTATTATATTCTGCTTCAGACGATATAAGTGGTTAGGAGCTGAATTTTTTATTAAAGGAGTACTGGCCGAAAGAAATGTGAAAAAACGTCCCCTAATGTTATAGTATAGGGAAAATTGAAATTTTTACCTTTTTTTAAAAATTGGTAAAAAAAAAAACTATTAACGGTATCGATACAATTTAAACTGATTTATAATCTCTAGAATGTGTATTTTATGGTGTGTGGGGGATGAAATGCTGGCTTTAATATTTCTATGCTTAATTAACAAAATTAAGAGTATAAAACTTCACCTATTTTGGGTCACTTTTAACATAGAATGGA
>JAQQZZ010042852.1:0-10343 GCA_030265115.1 Mopalia vespertina | reverse complement strand
GTCCCAATTAAAGACGAACGGACAGACAGACAGGAACCAAATTGTTATCAGCAAAACTAGATCATGTAGGAAAGCTTAAAAATATGAATGTGGTTGGAGCAGCAGTTCCTGAGATATAAAAAAAACAAAAAAAATAAAAAGCAGAAATCAGTCAAGAAAAGATCATTCTTTTTTTCAAATATTTTATTATTCTCCTTTCATGGAGGACTATTTCAATAAAAATTCTTAGTAATTTAACCCAGAGTTTAAATGGAGAGCATTATGATATGATAAAAAACATGGAATTTTTTCCAAGGGAGATAATTAAGTCTCTTTAACGGGACACATATTCAAAACATGGAGGTCATCAGTTGTTAATGTATTTAACCATTCTGTAAAAGTTTTCGGTTTTGTTTTGAAACTATTCAAAGTGTGATGTTAATTGAATCAGGATGTGTTCTTTGTACCTCAGAGAATTTTATTTTACTCTCTTCAATTTAAATGCCTGCTGATGCGATTTAATTTGTAAGAGTCATACCTTAGCAGTGAACAGGTTTATAGCCTCTGAGGGGAATCCCCGTCGTCTTAGAGCAGTTAGAGTGAACAGTCTAGGGTCATCCCAATCTCTGAAAAAACAACAACAAAAACAACATCCGAAATAAATATTTTATACATCATAAAGTCGGCCTTGCATACTCTACAAAAATTCAAAACACTCTATACATCTATACGTTTTCATGAAGCAGCTACTCTTATTGACTGAGATAACATATTTGCCATGTTAAGAAAAACATTGTTTGACGTTTTATGCCTTGCTCAAAGGTATTTCACTTATGACAGCTGTGTATTCTAACAATATTTGACACTATTACTACAATGAGATGTGAAGTGTTTTGATTAAGCTGGAAAGTTAATCTTCCTCCAGTGCTAAGTAAATCAGTATTGCTACACTACAAACTAACTGCCCTTAGCAAGAGAGCTTAAAAAAAGAAACCTTACTTATTCGCCTCCTGCAGACAGATTTTTTTGCCAGGTTATTTTTAAAATATCTGTATGTGTTAAATTCTGTGTAGCTATTTCTGTTTTATGCATCTTCAACTTATTAATCAAAGAATGTGCTATGTTTATAATCTAAATACAGATCTGAACATTCTTTTTAGTCACTGTTGCCTTGGCATTTTAACACCAGTTAAATAGATTTTGTAGTAGTTTACTTAGCCTCAGAAAACATTCATTTTTCAACAGAGCCAAACACTTCAAATTGTGTGGTTGTCTTAATGTAGCTATTTATTGTTTGAGTTTATAGCTCTCATGTATGTAAAATACCATGGAGCACAAAATTAAACAACAGCCAAATAAAACTAAATAATAATAATTATAATAATAAAATTATTTTTGCTGTTGCAGTGAAACTAAAAGTATTTGTCGATGCAATTGATTAGCCTCCTATTCACTACTGAACATGTAAGTACATTTTTCTAATAGTAAATGGTGAAAGACAAACTCTAGATTGATTGATTGATTAGTGTTTTACGCCATGCTTAAGGGTATTTCACTTATTTGAAGGCGATGTATTCAAACAATAATTGACACTAGCACAACCAAGATGTGATGCATTGTCATAATATTGGAAAGTTAATTTTCCTCCAGTTCTCAGTAAATACAGTATTGCTACTATTCAAACAAACTGCCCTTATCCAGAGGGCCAGTAAATGGTGAAAGACAAACTCTAGATCATACCTGACAAATCCTTTCTCTATAAGTTTACCAATTTTCCTTTTGGAGACTACGGTATAGTTGAGGTTGAGTCGGCCATACTCCCACTGGACAGGACAGTACATATCTAACACATTACATAACCAGTAATAGGAAGAACGCCTGAAATACAGTAAACAATATTGCTACAATTTCTGACAAAAGAGAAAAGTAAGTAAAAAATGAAAGGGAGTATTTCATAAGTGTTACGGTGATGTCAATTAAAATAAAAACAGAAAATTTGGTATGAAAAATATGACCCTGACCTCCAGCATTGTACTTCCACATGACCTTGACTGTCCAAAATAAAAGCTTAAAAGAAAAGTTTATAATTGCAGGACAGTGAAACACACCTAGATTCAAAGAAAATTTAAATTAAGGTGATCTGGACATGAAAAGCAACAAAGGGCTGTAAAGGTTAATGGGTTTTCAAAATGACATCAGAGTTTTAACAACACCACTATGGCCAATGCCGAGGGTTTAAACACCCTTCTAACCCCCAAAAAAGACAGAAAATATAGATCTCCCGCTGGTTTAAAAGTGGCTCTTCCTAAATTCCCCCTGCAGTATGCAGTAAACTGTCAGTAACCTATCAGAAATAGGAAGTCATCTCCCCTTTAGGCTCAGCTGAGATGTAAAACAGCAAAAAGAGTCGCAGAAAAAGTCTTATAAAACAATTTTTCTGATATTTTGATGCCATTAAATTATAGAGATTGTGAAGCAGACATGCTTTAAACTATGTTAGTGACAAACAATTCCCTATTTGTGCTACAAGTTTTCTAAAATTAAGAAAACAAAATTTGAAGTGGAGGTGGCCATGTCTTATTTTTGTTTATTATTGGAAATTTGGTATATGAACAATCGCACACTGGGATGTAACATGTGTTTCACAAAACCACAATTTCGTTTACGGATAATGAATTTATTTATTTAAAGTATAGGCTGTTTTTGTCTTCGAGATGGATTTTAACTATTGGTAGGCTCATGCAGTGTGAGTCTGTGAGGGAAGGGAGTCGGAACAGCAATAAACAAAGCAGTCATAGCTGTCTCATTAACACCGTTGAGCTGTCTTCCTTATGTATATTTGCGCAAATTGTTAGAACGTGAAACACACCATTGACCTTGAACTTACTCCTCTACTTCTGACCTTGAAGGCATAAATTGTGTACATGGACTGGTTCAAACCAGATTTGATTGTCCTATAAATTCAGAAACTTACCTGGACTGAAATTCTTTGGTACAGAGAGAGTGACTGATATTCTCAATGGAGTCACACAGACAATGGGTGAAGTCATAAGTAGGATATATACACCTGGAAATCATTAAAACAAAAAAACTCATGACAATTCACATTTAAATAGAATTGTTCGCAGCATACAATTGTCTTACTTTTACGACACAAATAAAATTCACCTGGTCCAAATTTATCATAATTTAATAAAATTTTGTTAAGATAAATATCCAAAATATACCAATTTTTTTTTTCAACATTTAAAAACCAATTAAAATCCTCTATTAGCTGTTTCTAGTCTTATTCTTCATACATACTAGTTAATGACACAGTCGTTTTTCAGACAACCAGTTAAATGACTGCATCTTTAGGACAACTGCAATCTGAAACACCCCATAAAGCAAAACCTAATTGATTTCCTTTGCAGTGAGTCTGTTCTGGTAATCCTCACAAAGAAATTACCTTTTGTCAGCGGATAGAAACAAGAGGATTTGTATACACAAATAGCCACAGATCAGTAAGCGTATCTCTTACCATTTATCCCCAGACCTGTGATGTGAGGTGAATTTTATTCTGTAGGCCACAGGATCTTTCTTTCCTTCCTCTAGAGTTGTCTTCATTCTCAAAGTTACCTCCCCTTCATCAAATTTACCATTTTTCATGTCCTAAAAATAACAGTACAAAATCAATTAAACAATTTGCTGTTTGTGGGTGAAATTTGCCTTTTTCTGATGTTATAAAAGAGATATGCCACACTAACAAAAGAATCATTCGGCATTCTATAATCATAATGGCATATTTTTTTTAATTTCCTACAACTAGGAGAAAGACAACTGTTTTTTGACCTTTAATTAAAATTAATAATACTGATGGATAATTTATTCATCAGATGACAAGATGGCGAACTAGCATTTCATATTATATAAACATACTGTTTACAACATTAAGAACAAAAAAATAAATCAAAACAGGCTCTTGAGTTTTTATAAAGCCTTTTAATTGCAGAAAGCAAGGAGCTAAACCCCAATCAAACAAACAAATTAATTCCTGATAATTTATAAGTGGAAAAAATACAATTTCTGTTAAATCAAGGGAAAGAGAATTTTAACTATGATCAAAACATTCCAATATCTGTAATTAAAAATCATGCTTACTTTAATTAGTTTCAGTGATTGTTAAGACCATGAACAAATATTACCGACACTGACCTCAAATAATCTCAGAGATTCTTCTATTGGTCGATCTCTCCAGGGTGAATCAGGAGGGTTGTAGCCCTTTAAGTCTTCCGCTTTCATGTGACAGACGTAAGCGTGTCCACTACGAATCAGATTCACAGCACACTCATGAAGCTTGTCAAAGTTATCAGATGCATGGGTTACTTTCCATGGCTTGTAACCTAAAATGTAAAAACACTGAAATACACTTAAGTTTCGCATCGGGACAACCACTGCTTTTCCAACACTAAAGAAAGTCAGATGACAGTTTTGAAAGCTACATTCGAAGATCTCTGAAGATGTGTCTTTATGTAACCCAAAGGTCCCGGGTTCGAATCCCGGTGGAGGCAAGCAAATTTTTCTCTCTTCATTAATTCAAAATATGTAACTTACATATAAAATACACATTTTACATTCTTGACTCCTTTTGTATCAGCATAAAATAATGTGATTATTAAAAAATTGGCTACATTTTTCTTCAGTTTAAGAAATACTTGAGCAGCTTTGTGTATATGGGTCCTGGTCTGAGTTCTTCAATAGGCAACAAACAGTTAAACTCACACCATCACAAAAAAAATGTGTTTCGACATGTTGTCCAACAACAGTGGTTTGAGGTTACTACATGTACCTCTTTGAATGACCCGCCCTGTCTGTTATTATAGAGGTTAGGAACACAAGTATTTATGAAGAATACTTACCCAGCCATTCAACCATGTCAATTATGCCACGAAAGAATTTCTCTTCTTCTTTCTCTGGGTTGGTGTCATCATATCTCAGATAACATTTACCACCATTAGCCTGAAAATGAAGACAAAAGGTGTACATACATGTAAAATGTCACTCCTACATCCCTTTATACAATAATTCATAGACTGATCTACTTCATTAATGCTTGATAACAAAACAGTTATTTGTAGTTATTACATGATTGATTGATTGATTGGTATATTGATTGATTGATTGATGATAGATTGATTGATGATAGATTGATTGATTGACAAGTTTTAATGCCACATTCCGCAGTGTTTCAGCTATGCTATGGCATGAACATTTAAATAATTTTTATATATTTATTTAATCGTAATTCCAGGCAACAGTTGCCTCAGATTTGATTTGTTTGTTAGTTTGTTTTATTGGGCTTAAACGCTGTACTTAAGGCTATTTCACTCACACCATGGTGTGCCAGCCCAATGGGTGAAGTATACCACCTTCAACGCCACTGGCTATAAACAAAGGCAAGACAGCAAATATAAGACATAATACAAAGACATCACGAACAGATCGGCTACATGTTGCCCCTTAGTTCTGAGATCACCAGGGCAACAGGAAGATCCCTCCCAACACTCCACCGCAGATTTAAACATCAAAAGGAGAAAAAAAAATTGGTGTTATTTCACAGGTAAGCACTGACCACCTGGCATTGAATGGAAAGGTCTGCTTCAGGAGTGAAAGGATTTTTTGTTTGATTATGGTAAAAGACTTGAGGGCCTGCAAGCTGAATGGGTGAAGGAAACAATCCTTTATGCCACTGCCCACTGGCAACAAACACAGCAGGACAGGACAGAGACACCACAAACAAGTCAGCCAGTACTAAAAGCAAAGCTCCCCCATGAATACATGTACACTGCAGTCCGCTTATCATCTGCAGGTCTTGTTCAGTTACTGACTGGCTGCTTACTTACATTTAAATCCAATGCTATTCAGGTTTATATGCCAACAAGGAAAATTCAGTACATTTTTTTTGACACACGTGAGCACAGTACTAGAATGATTGATTGATAGATTGATTGGTGTTCTATGCTATGCTAAAGGGTATTTCCGTTATATGACGGCGGTGTATTCCAACAATAATTTACACTAGCACAACCATGATGTGAAGCGTTTCCATAATGTTGGAACGTTAATTTTTCTTCAGTGCTAAGTGAAGACAACATTGCTAATCTTCAAACAAACTGCCCTTAGCCAGAAGGCATATGTTTGTTTGAATGGGGTTTTATGTCGTACTTAAAAGGGAGATACTAGAGCCGCACATAAACCCAAAATACCGCCCTTTGGTTAAGGCAATATTCCGGCATAAACATTCATGATCTAAAGGGCAAAATGAATAAATAATAATTCCTTCATATTACAATGGAGGAATATTAATTTTTCATCAGAAGAAACACTTCACATTTTATGTTTTAATAAGTGTGGCTATTCTGTTGGGACTACTTGCCCTCATACAACTGTTATAGTCTCAAGCATGACATGAACACACCAATCAATTAATAAATTTAACCAAAATAGCAAAAAGATCTCCCTTACACTGCAAGAAATCTTAACAGTTCTGCTTGTCTCACCTTGGCATATCCGAAGTTGAAGTTGATAGCTTTGGCATGTCCTATGTGGAGAATTCCGTTGGGCTCTGGGGGGAATCTTGTTAACACCTGTAACATTTACCTGGATATAATTTTGTGTGGTGAATATCATTGCCAGTTACAAATACAAAACTATTAGTTTCACTAAGTTCAGCAGAAAATGGCATAATCAATGATGAAATCATTTCAAAAATGAAGTTAATATTTTTAAGACTTAAACTTCTTGTGTATTATATTTATACAAATACAAATAATTAATTTCCAACAATATGAGTTGCTGCATATTGAAAAAAAAAATTAGTTAAAAAAGGAACAGGTATATTCTGTGATTTTTAGGACTTTAAGTTCCCCAAATCCAGTAAAACTAATTTAAGCTGATCAAAATTCAGTACTTCCCTTTTTTAACTTAGCCTCATACAAACCACCCAGTGATTGCAGGAGCCATATAGTGTGACTCACTCATATACCGCAAATCAATGATCTTATATTAAGAAGAATTACCTTTCCCCCAGTAAACTTGAGATGTTCTTTTAACAGATCCATTGTCTTTGGTGTTATCATATATCCATCCGTCTTGTAGTTTTCACCTGGCAATATAAATGAACAAAATCAACCTATTAACAACGTTAAATGAAAACCTTTGATCACAAATAGTCAATAGGTTTTCTATACTACAGCGTTTTGATAATGTCACAAGTGGAAAAACTTCAAAATTCAAACAATAACTATAAATATAAATGATTTTAGTGTCTTTAAGAAAGTGAATACTAACAGCATTTTTTGTTAATTTTGGATAACACGTTTTAAATTTCAACAGATGCTAGTTCAGAAAACTTTGCAGATTAAAACCTATCTGGGCATAGGACTCAAGACCCTGAGAGTTAGAACCAGTAAATGCTGGCCACTTAGACCACTCAGCCTTCTACAAAACTAAGAGGTTAGTTATCTGAAGTCTACCCGTCTGATAGGAGAATGACACAGCTCCAAAAGTTGAAAGCAGTAAATGATTGTGTCTTTTAGAAAGTGAATATTAACAGTATTTTCGATATTTTGGGTTTACACTTTTTTAGTTATAACAAAGAAAGTGTTCTCACAAAATAATGCAAAATAATTCACTAGCATCATACTCAAAGATATTTCATTTGTGCATGTATGATGACTTTTGAATATCGCCTGTCAGTGTTTGGTAAAAAGATGAGGAAAAAATAACTAAGAACTACCCGCAATTCACCAGAAAACCTCCTTTACATGCACAGGGTCAACAGGTGGCCTTGATTCAAGGAAGCCATACATTCAACCGGGGGTTCAGCATTCTAATGAACACACCCTGATGCAATTAATATCGCACTTGAGACAATTTACAAGCCTTCACCAAAACATTATGCTGTAAGGTTAAATAGGTTGGCAACTGATAACCTCCAGGTTTTGAATTTGTGCGCTACAAAAAGAGACTCAATTATCTCCATTGGAAAAAAACTGATTTTTGACAACGACATAGTGCTCTTTCTCCAGATAAACTAGGTTAAATTAATCCACTAAGAAGAATATTTTTCGAAATAGTTCTCCACTAAAAAAACGTATTTGAAAAAAATACAGTTGCAGATTTCAGCTATTTGTAACTATACGTTAAGTGTGCTACCTAATTATGCACATGGTAGTCACGGCAGAGGTGTATAATTTGATCGAACATGGTGGCTCCCATGGATCTGATGAAACAAGTATTCAAACCCTGTTTACTCCTTTTTGTCTACATTTCAGATGAATAGATAACGAGCATCCATATGTCTGGCTAACATAAGCAATACAAGATTTGTTTTCTCCACTTTTGACTAGACCATACCACATCTCGTCGTTTGAGCAGAAGTAAACATCCATAGTAGATCAAATGTTAGAATGAATTTCACTTTTAACTGATAAAAATGTTTACCTGTTTTATGAAATTTGACAGAATCTCCAACTAAATCCATAAAACTTTTGACCTCCCCATCTTCACCCAGAACTGAAATAAGAATTGACACCATCTAAATATTACATTGTTCTTATTGTATAATGCTCAATGACACTGATTGGAATGCCTAGGTATACGACTAATGTGATGTGTGGTGATTACACGTATGTGGTAATTTGCTCAAATGTAATGAATGCATACCAGTCCAATGGGTGAAGGAAATGACTTACAATTTCAAGAAACAGGGACAAAAAACAAAACAAGCATAGGATCTTATTCAATGAGATAAACTGTGGAAATTCACAGTGATAGATAACTCAATGAATCTGGCTTGTGCAGTCTCTCAGCTCTGGGAGCACCAGAGCAACATGAAGCACCCTTGAACCAGGCCTGTGCTGTTGGGGAGGACGGTCAGAACGGGGTTTCCCCATGGTTATGCAAACTTAATTTAGGAGGACCTATTTACAGGTTTCCCAAATTGTTTGCAGTCTTCATCTAAATTTGCATTTTGCTACTGATTGCTACTGAAGTTTGTGTTTTAAAGCAATTTTGCTTTATTTTTCACCAAGGCACATTTATGTATTTAAATAATCAGCAAACCAGGGAAAAATGGAAATGTTAGGTTACCCCACAAAATTTTAGAGAACCGATTTTGAGGTTATGCCTGAAAAGATTACAGCACAGGCCTTTAATTCCCAAATGAGTCAATACTCATGCATTTTGTTTCTATACATGTGCGATATTGACAAAGCGATTGTTAAAAAAAACCTCCCAACAACAATTCCTGGCAACTGTTTATCAACCATGGAGTATAATTTGCAAAGAGTATATATTTTATTATTTATCTTGTATTTTGTAAAAAAAAAAATCTGTGTTGCATTACTGGTCAATTTGTTTGTCAGGCAGCCCTACCAGGACCATTGTTTGTGGTGATATGCGGTACACTACCAGAGATTGTACGGTCTTCGTCCTAGTGATGAGTGAATCAGTGTATCATTTAAACCAATCTTTATACATATGTCCCTTCTAACCAACTATTTGTTTACTACAGGAGGGCTGATCGAAATTGGAAGACAAATGATCGACTTTGCAGCTGTCATTTCAAGGATGGACTTAAGGAAAATGGCCCAACACTCTTTTGCTACAGAATAGGAAAGTTTCCAGGTCGAGGGAAAAAAATAGTGTAAGATACTTAACAGCAACTACATGTAGGCTCCCTATTGTATATTTTGTAGAATCTGATGCGTAGTTCCAGTGAGCAATAAAGTGATTCTGTATTACACCTGATTCTGTATTACACCTGATTCTGTATTACACCTATCAGACGTTAAACCCCAATCAAACAAACTCTACACAGATACTTGCTTAATTCTCCAAAACTGTTCATCATAGAGACTTCAAATTTATTTAATTTTAAACAGGACATTGTCTTTTCTTTAAAGTTTGTCCTACATTTTTAAGGTTGTTTTCCAAGAGATGTTTTGTTTTTTATGCGAATTGGTCAGGTTGGACAGACAAAAGCTCTGCTGAAATCGTTCTAAGCAAAATTTAGAAAAATTGATGTACTCTCCTTCAGTTCAAAGACTATTCATCTAGATATTTAATTGGCACTCTAGTGATTACAGCAAATAAAAAAAACCCAACAAAAATACACTCTATTTTTTCTGTTGACATAGGTATGAATTGTAATAAATGGTTACAATTATTTTACTAGATGTAAGAGAATGGATCAGGCTGAAGAAGTTGCATTTGAAGCTATTGGTGTGGAAGTCCTTGATTATTCGGATGCTATGGGTGGTAGTAGCCCCAGAGGAGATCATATGGATGGTGAAGACTCTCCAACACCCGTAGTCCAGTCT
>JAQQZZ010042841.1:0-10343 GCA_030265115.1 Mopalia vespertina | reverse complement strand
TATGTGCGTCTCACACTTGCTCACACAAATGGAGGCACTGTATGCTTTACAATTAAGGTGTCTAGGAAAGATGTTCTTATTACAGTACAGTTTATAGTGTCCCTCGCCTTCACGTGTTACGAAAATGGCAGGCATCCCTCAATCAGGGTATTAAATGACGTTTCGCCAATGCTCTAGCAATTCATTCAGTCTTAGTATTTATTTGAAGTAGAGCGCACCATGTATTTTGTTCCCGGGTGAGTTCCCGTTATAACTCCCCGGCCACAGTGTCAAGGTTTGAACTTTATACGGGACCTTTTTGCCATCATGGTCAATTACCTATTGGATATGGAGGCTGGTATTCGAGGCTGGCTAGTTATGGTAGGTATGTGAAGTGAAGTGACAAGGTGAGAAGGTTTAGTTTGTACAGGTGGTGGTAACTAATTAACCTGACCACATCAGCCGCAATTCCCCATCCATTCCTCACTCAACAATTCTTCTCCAGTTCTCCCATCTACACATCATCCAATACACCACATTGCTAATTGTTCTCAACACATAATTTTCAACACTGTTCAACCGGTTTTGTTCTTTGTACATTTTACAAATATAAAAGAGAATATCACCCGACTACAATTTTGCTTCTTAGACAAATCGAGTAGAGTCATACTCATACATTTGAAGTTCATATACGGGTTGTTATGCATATGAGTAATAATTGATGTATATCATGTATATAATGCTCGTGAAGATAAATAGAAATGAATGTTAATGATCGCGTTCTGTGTAGCCCTGTCCCTGGGTTTTTAAGACAGCGGGGATTGCTGCAATCTGACTGGATGTACAAGTCTTCATTTGACGATTCACTGTATATAAGTTGCGCCATTTGCTATCAGTTTAAAATGATTTGGGGATTAATTGTTGTCGAGACGTGATTGTATCATCCAGATAACCGATAATATGCAAAAGTTTCAATACCGTTAGAAAAGCTAATTAACTTGATTACATAAGTTCAATTAATTTTCCACCCGAATAAAGCCGGCATCTATACACAGTTAATGTGTTGATAGAGCCAATACACAGTGCAAACTGAACATACCATGGTAGTTAATTTGAATTTTTCTTTCGATAATCAACATTTTATAAAAGTACATGCTTGTCAGTAATTGACGTTTAGTTCATGTGCCAATGACAATAGACAAGAGTCCGGGGACATCCAATGTCCCTTGAGTGTTGGTGACTTTGCGAAAGATCTGATGTAATTCAGTCTTTCTTGTCCAGTTATTGATATACATTTTATTTGTGAACGGGTGTTTTTGTTATATAAAATAACAATTTCTGTTTTATGTCGATTAGAAATCGTTGACGTTCAGTCAGGAACCACATTGACGGATTTAAAAGCGAGTAACTTGAATTGTTTGACCAAATTTATCTTTTCATATTCATATCAAAGATGACTATCCGAAAATACGATATTTTGAAGAACAGTTGTTAATTAATATTCATCAGATAGGCTATAGGTGAGGCCAAAACTGATATATATTACACAACATGAGTCGAAAACCTGGTCTTTCCTAATCTAGAAAACATTTATTATCCTATAGCCTCAGGCACCTTGGCTTTTTCAACTAGGGACTCAACCTTTGTCGGCGAATATCTGTCTATAATAATCTCAGGTTGTAGACAGGCCTCAGACGCTTCATTCCACAGTACGACATTGTATGAGACGTGCACTTATACTTCCCTGCAAAACAATATTATAGCACATGCCATCAGAACGCGATCGTGCAGATTCACGCAAATTAGAACTTTAGATTTAACCAAAGAAAAGAGATTCTCTAGTTGTTGTTGGTTTAATTGATATTCTTACTTTAGTGATCAACCAATACTGAATAGGGTCGTAATCTAGTTTTTGTACGAAGCGAGCGGTATTGGAAGAAACATGCCACGAAATATCTCTCGATTCTCATTCGTCCCTCCCTCAATCTGTCTTCATGTTGAACCTCCAGTGAAGTCTGCTCGAATGCGGCTTCGTCCAGATATGTGGTTATTATTGTGTAGGAGTGTTCTCGATATGACACAACAGTTGCATTCAGCTGTCGGGGAAAATAGAATTTATTTGAGACTGTGAGCTTTTTACAGGAACTTAAAGCGATAATATTGTTGCTTAACCTGTGACAAACTCGTCTTAGTTATAACTCATTTCCCACATTATGTTATTTTTGGAGAATCCCCGCCTAAATTGTCTTGTTTGAAAAAAAAAAGGAAAACAGGTGTATATTTTCCTGGTTGAATTTAAATGACTGATGACACTGGGGACTCCTGCTCTTGTCACCTTCTTTACCGAGGGTTGTGTTGAATGTGGTCGTTACGTGATAAAAACACATCGTATACAGCATATCCGGTGATTATGACGACTTTCTATGTAAATATGAGTTATAGTGAACACGGTTGCTTTTTTCGGCTGACATCAATCAGCGTGTTTCTCGTCTGGACAGATAACCAGTCCCCGCTACAGGTGTTGTAAGGATTACTCACTGAATAAAGGCTCTCTTTATAATAACCCATCATAGATAGTCACTACGATATAACAACATTGTATAACACAAGGAGTAAAAGTTTCAATAACTTAAAATCGAGAATCAATATTTAAACTTTATTGAACGGATTTGTTTCGAGGATTCATGATTTCTTGTCACAATATAAGTTGTCCACTGGTCAATGGGTGCTAAAGATAGTAATCTTTTCAGGGTTAAAGTGTTGCATAAACTTTGATTCTGGACTTACAGTTCCGTTTACAAACGAAGTGAACCGTTAAGCGTAGCCGTGCTTCTTTGCCTGGCCTCCATCGATCTATTTGTGGCAACATTTAAACTTTGGTTTAACTTGTTTATAGGCTGGTGGAATGATTTTTCTTGGTAGAGGATCAGGGTAAAGTTGTAGTTCTTCGGGATCTCTATGAAACGGCACGTGCCTCTACAAATCTGTCGTATTGATTGACTGGGTTGTTATTACAAGCACTGGATGGTGTACAGGATGAAAAGATGTCCGTCTTGGGTGAATGTCTTATTGAAAGATGGACTGTTTAAGGCAAACACAACGAATAGTATACAGTTAAAGGAGAAAGAGTGCCAGTTACCATGTTATGTCAACAGACTTTCCCTGATCATTGAATGGTGGCTCTCCCACTCCAGTTAGATTAAACCTGGATGCGTCTACCGAAAGACATTTCGCTGTAGAATTACACGGGTCTTTGTCTCCTACACGTGTTGGTAGAATCCACTCCGTAAAGATATTGATTATCAGGAATTCTCTGTGTTTTCAGGCAATTCCACTGAGTAACTGAGATCACAGTGAAGAACGTATCGCACTACATTGTTGTCAGCACCAAGAGGCCAATACTCTCAATCGATCAACTCTACAACATGAATAAATGCAGGAAGAGACTTTTACTTCACTGGATTTTTGTAAAATGAAGCTTTTTTTAAAAAGCAGGTTCATACATGTTTCTTCTGCATGCTGTATACGTATAGTTGAGATAAACTATTGCACTACCGTTAGTAACAGATTTAGCTAAAACTACTTTATTCACGGTACTGACACGCTGTGATGCTTTGGAATAACGGCTTATGTTAAAATACAAGTTTAAGTTTTCAACTTAATTTGAGGAACTTTGTTCTCTGTTTGAGAAGGTACATTCACGAAAGTGAGGTTTAAGTAAATATTGATTAACTTTCTGAGAAACTCTCTCCATTTAAAGCATTTGTATAAGATATTCTAGGTTTTTTATTCACAAACATTAAGTCTTGTGATTCAATCATACACTTTGACTGTATGTTTATTTGCGTTTTAATACATGTATTTAAAAGATATTCAGCATGAAGAAAACACATTGGATAATGGCTACATCAAGTAGAGACGTCTGGTAGTTGTACCATTAAAATCGACGGGTGTATTACAGTTAGAGATTAAGAGTGCTCCAGATTTCAAATGTCATCTTCATATGTCGACAACAGATTATTATGACATAAAGCGATGTTTATAGCCTGTGGTATGAGGAGATTAGCACCATAAATCTATAACCACATCGAGGTATGGTAAGGCCTTCTCACGTGACACATAAACCCCTGTATAGGCCTACATAACTTTATATTTTATAAACGATGAGCGTCCATCCAGGTATAACACCAGTAACACAGTATATGCAAGGTTGTTACGTTAGCTATAGCGTCCTCATTACAAGGTTTGGAGGTTTACCTGAAGTCATATGTTAATGAGGGCCATCAAACCTCATTAATAATGAGTTCCACAAGAGTGACTTTTAACACTGACTTTGATCGTTTTGTTTGATAACGTTAAGATGGCGTTACTTTTTTCAGTGTGAGAATGAATTATAAACATTTTCATCGCGTCTCATATCTTCAGAATAGAATTAGTTTTAGCACCAGAAGTATAGTGGCAATAATAGGTGATTTTAATGCTGTGTATCATTAAACAGTTTGGCTATATGAGTTACTACAGTTGTCGACTGTCAAGTCACTTGTGCTCTACACGGCTCTTGTGTATATATTAAATTGCTGAGATCAAAGAAAGGTCCGGAGAAGAACTTTAATATATATTAAGAAGTCTCTGTTTATTTAAGATCTTGATACGAGACGGAAAAATATACGTTAACGAGTCCGAGACAAATATAGCCATTGGGAAATACTAGTAACTGCCTGCAAGTTAAATTTTATGTGTAAATAAGCTCGCAAATATACAATACACCAGAAGTTACTGCAATTGAACACGCTATAGAATATTATATTTTACTATATATTTGAAAAAAAAAAATGGAAAATAATGTAATAAATCCTGCAACGGGAATGTGATGAAATTATGTCAACATATATACTTCATTAAACCGTACTGGAATGTACAATATTAAAGACAAGGACATACATATATGAGCTTATACTTAGTTTAACCAACTGGAAGTGTCCTGCAATGCATTTATAACAATATTATAAACTCAATTTACAGAAGCGTGGTAAGAGTGAATTAAAACACTGTATTAATCTATAAACAGCAAAATAAGAAGAATATACTGAAATAAAGACACGAAAATACACTAAGCTATACCAACGAGAAAAGTACTAAAATAAAGCTAAGGCATGTACCACAACGATATATTGGGTTATTGAAGGAGGTTCTTATGTTTGTATTTCACACAATTATTTGTTAACTCTGAAAATCACCCGTGTGTGCAGAAAGTAACGCTGATACATCTGTCAGTAAAAAAGACATTGTTCAATGTCTAAACATATGCCGTCATTTAAAGGCTGTATAGTTTATATAATAGACAGTGTTTTATAGTGTGTTTTTAAAAATAAATCTTCAACCTTTATTCTTTCTCAATCAAATACTCAGTGAAGTATGTTTGAATAGCATGGGTGTTAACGTAACCACATATAAAAACAATCTTGTATGTCATTTTGACCGAGGGATACCATTAATTATAATTTAAACAAAGACATCAATTCGTGACCGATAGCACAAGCATAGTAATATAGTAGACCTACAGTACGAAACTTAATGACAATTCACAACCATATGCAATTATTATATTTGACACTTTATATAATCAAGTTGGACAGGTAAATGGTTTCTGAACATATACATGTACATGTAAAATAGCCAGGGGCTGAAGATGTAAAGCAGGACGTCCTATATACATCCCGTATGTAACGAACCACATCTAAGCGAAATCAATGTATATACCGCAGACAATAACAGCCCGCTTTGTAAATGTCTAGATGGGTTGCATCCTGGCAACATTACAGCAAAAAGTCTTAATTAGACGGTAGAAAATACGAGGACAGGAGCACGGGTTGTCATTAATCAAAACCGTTCTGGTCGAGGCTGTATATACACGATGTATATAGGCACTTTATGTTTTACCAAAGGGAAAGACGAGTTTGTGACTATAGCGTTTTAACTGCAATCGTGATATCTCTCAAACTACAAACCCTAGTGATACCAATATTTTGCTAAATTAATATGCATATATATAGTTTTAGTTGAGTGTTTTCTGATGTTTTTTTGTTTGTAAAATTTACCGCATTCTCGTGCTTTTCGATATGAACACTCTATTATATATTGATTGACTATATACGTCATATGCCAATATAATTGAGCCCTTGGTTTAAGTGAATCTCTCACAACTCCAATACATACTGTGTCAAACTGCGAATATTCTATTCTATTAGAACATCTTTGCGCGCCCCAGTTAACATCAACGTGTAAACAAATTAGTATGGAGTATATCGATTAGATCACTAACTGGCTCACAGTCAGGGGGCACTTACTTTGTTTCTTACCTTACTTGATAATTTTTTCACCTGAATCGGCGTTTCTTTGATGTTAATGTCTACCTAGTAAAACGTTAATGCATGGCTGGTTTCCTTTCACTATCGCCAGAGGCAATAGTAGTTAGGAGTTTTGCGGACAAGATGTGTGTGTAACGTTAACTTTAGGAAGTAACAAGGTGTGATAAGTAGACGATGCAGACAAAACATAAACTTGCTGGTAAAAACCACAGTAACTCTGGTGTCAAGGAATTATGTGGTCCTGTAAATAGTTCCACGATAGATTAGGTGACGATTATAAAAAGTGAGAAATGACCGGAAGACGACCGTCATTCTCTGTAATAAACGTTCTTTCTTTAGTATATTATTTATTTTATATTACCATTTCAATTGTCTATAAATAACCAGCTGATTGAATACCTCAACGACTTTACAGCGTACCTGTTAAAATGCGTTAAAAAACAAACAAACTATGAAACATTGTAATAAATGATACAGATATATTTGTACAGTCAACACTTGTATTGTGTCGTTTAATAGATGCTAAAATTTAACATATGTAGATCAAGCTGTCTGTTAGTTTTCACCGTCCCCCAGAATGATGATTGAATTCCTGGCAGTCTCCGCGTTTCAATAAGCCCTTTAAAAGCTGATTACCCAATATTTAGCTTCGCGTCTGTTCGTCGACTAGGACCCTTTGATGTGGTTATTTTATACACGAGATGATAATTACACATGGCACTCCGAGAAGCTCTCATTAATTGAATGGACAATCAAACATGTATTTCATTAATATTATAGCCGCGTAAGTGCATCCTAATTAGGGTAAGGGGTGTTTGGTGAATAGTATGATAATGCACAGTGTCAAATGGCCTGGACAGGACATGCCAACACTTATTTCACCGTGATGTGTTTTAATCCGCCACATGTCCGCCTTATAGTTCATGTACATTCCGATGATAGCACCATTGTTCTTTTAACAATGACACATTCTGTTTTTGTTTATGCCCTGCTGAATTCACCTGTCTTGTTTTTTGTGTGAGAGACATTAGTTCACGGATCATTGGTTGATTTGTTAGTGATGTGTACACAGCATGGAGATAGCCGTTCCGATGTCGATTAGCACCGATCAGTATCTTTTGATTTCAACACTTAACAACTAAAACGTTTTCAGAAATATGTTCAATAATGATGGCCGAACACGATCATGCTGGTCGATACATTGACATGAGCAGTACCATTATCGTCAGTCAATAAGAATGTGTTACAATAAAAAAGTGAAAACCAAACGATTAATCAGATTTGCCAATGTATTACATATTCTTGACAATGGTTTTAAAATAAACCGAAATTACATATACTGTTGACCATTGTGTCTCTAGGAATGCAGTATTTATATATTATTTATATATAAGCGAATACCTGCGTTTTGGAGCCATTTATTCAAACCAAAGAATGCATCCACTATAGGCCCTACTCACCGGGTATTATTTCCAGGGATACAACACGCAAATCTTTATTGCTATTTATTTAGTAATGGGTTTGGGTGATTGACAGTGCTTTAGATAGAGTTTAAACTAATCAGATTGTGAGAATATCGATTTTTTAAAGGTAATTTCATACATTCACCATGCAATTAATCAGATAAGATTTTCATGTTGCATGCAGCTGGAAGTTTATTATTAGAATAACATACATCATTTTAAAACTGGTGGTAGTTGAGGCTGTGAAATTGAAATACTCCAAGCCCTGCAAGCCAGGCGAATGTCAATGGTGGTATGCCAGCGGAATGGATTGGACTGTGGCCCTGCTTATCTGACATCAAACGAATTTGAGCTAAACTTCAGAACTTAATCTCTCAGAGAATAAATAATCCGCTAAAACTTAATCCCCCAGAGAACAATTCATCCACAAGAACACAGTCCTAATATCATTTGTGTTTGAATAAGATAAATTGTTTTTCTATCATTAAGGTGTTTGTAAGCATTAACCTAATTGCATTTGTATGTACCATGTATGTTAACGTAAACAGATAGATATAAGACAGATTAATAAGCCTTTCCCTTAGTTCGATATCGTCGTCACAATGTTGTGTCATATAACTTCATCGTATTGTAAACCCATTGGAGGTCAACGGTACTAAGTAGGAAACTTGATATGTGGTAGGCCTTTGCTCGGCAACTATGTGTCCTGTGTTTGTTTCTGTTTCACAACTCTTTTCAGACTATTTCTGCTGAACGGTCCAATACGTTCATTTGCATCTCTGATCAACTCATGTTCTTGCCGAAAAGGTTGGAGGTGATGTGGGAAATAAACCGGTAATAAATCCTCAAACAATAATTGCCACTGCGACACTTGTCCCGGCAAACGGACCATTGATCTGACGACAATTGCTCTGGACCACTATATTTCGGTGACAATTGCTCCGGCCAACAATATTTCACGACAATTATTCAAACGACGGCTGCTCCAAAACCAACTTCTCTGGCGACAATAGCTCCGATTTACCATTGCTGAGCGACTAATACCTTAACGATAATGTCACACTGAGCAGTGCATGTGTTACTTGCGCAGAGATGTTTTGTTTCCGGACTGGTTGGCGACAGGTAAATTATAACCGGACTAGTTTTCATCGGAAGAGTTGTCAACATAGAAAGCGATTACAAAGGAGCAATCGTCGCTGGAGTAAATATAGCCAGAGAAAATGTTATGAATAAAATAATTTTTTAATTACGTGATAGTGCCATAACTCTCAAATTTGTATTTTGAGTATACTACCTATTGTTTATCGTCATAGAAGTTCTCGTTGTTTATCCATAGAAACGACATGCCTAGTCATTTTGTCTCTTTACAATATCAGAGCAATGCATAAAAAACAGACAAGTGCAAGTGTCTGTGATGTAACATTACGACCATTTTATCAGTTGACATGGCTGCCTGCACTTTGGCCTGATATTTATCCTGTTTTGTAACTAACCAGAGAGGCTTATTTTTGTTTTCTATTTTTTTTTTTACATATTGGATTTTATTGAAAGTTTCTATTCGGGTCGCATCTACTCCTCGAATAAAAAGTAGTTACCACTTATAGCCTGGCGAAGAGATGATACAATTCCCATCAGGCTTTTGCATCTGCAGTGCGTCTGCTTATTTTGTACGCAATACCTTTTATTTGCAGAGCGCCCGTACGTGTGCAGTTTCCTCGCGGCGTGTTTCCGGGTAGATCCACACACTCTACTCTCGATCAATAGCGATTAAGTTGTCGACCTGGAGAGTTCTCTGAGATCGATGAGGAGACTGCTGAGCCTTTAAGTATCTGCGCATACTGTAACGTGTTAACCGTTAGTCAACATTGTGTCAAATGTCCAGCCAGGTGAACTATTGAAGGAGCTCAAGTAAGAAGGTGAAGATCACCAATACAGTGCCATCCGTCATCCGATGATAAATATTACTAAACCATAATCATCAATAAACCAAAATGCGCTACAACATTTTGCAATCGTTAATAAAACAAATGTAAAATGAGAGAATGAGCACGCGTATATAGAGCACCAAATACACATTAAACCAGAGCATTATCGATATCGATAAATATTAATCGATATCGATTATTATATATCTCCATCCACGTATGTCCTCTTATTCGTGAAATATAGCTTACATTATTAATAATCGAAAGCAATATAGCTAGCAGTTAAAGTCACTGGCTGACAGCAACGTTTACTTGCTGGTTATTATAATTAAAGACAAAGTAGTAACAATGCTACCAGGTTTACAAACAGCTGATTTTTAACAATGTCTCCAAAATGTATTTGTGGTTTTCCGGATGAATCGGCCAGTCACTTCCTGCTTCATTGTACATTATACCATCTTGCCAGAATAGTTATGTTCAACAAAATAAGAAACGGATTTGATGGTGAGATTACATCATTTTTACTTTTGCATGGCAGCGAATCTTATTCTAGTGACGTTAATCTTTTAATAGCTGATTGTGTAATCAGTTTTATCAAAGACACAAAG
>JAQQZZ010042819.1:0-10343 GCA_030265115.1 Mopalia vespertina | reverse complement strand
ATACTAAAATAAAAAATTAACAAAGAAAAAAAATATATAATAAAATTTTCTGCCTGGCAGCCATGGGCCACCATAGATATCCAAATAAATGGTCTACCTTAGTCGTGCAAAGTCTGAAAGGGCACAGGACCCTTCTACCAACCACATATTCAAATCTGATGTCCCCTAACACCAGTCAATAAAACAACCAGGAAGCAGTTTGCACACTTTTCTGATATTCAAACTGGTCTGAACAAAGACCCAACCAGCTGTGAAGCAAAAGTTAAAATTCAGAAAGTTTTACTGTTCCATGTTATTTCACTATTTTCATCAAGAAGGAATTCAATATACTTTTATTTTAATGTATACTTTAATATTTGTACAAGGATACAAGAGTTTGTGATTGTGTATGGGATAACCAAAACAATTTTCTTTTAAAATAAATTAAAAAAAAGTACCATGATTACCTAAACGTTAACAGAAATAATAAACAATAGGATTTATACATTCATAAACCACATAACCACAAATCCCACCAAAATTTGACATGGAAGGGAATTTGTTTTTTTGTAAGGTTACAAACTACTGCGTATGATGGCTTGTCAGCTGAATGAGTGGAAAGACGTCACTGACAGTAAAACATTGAAACCTCTCAACGTCATTGACAACAGAAAAACCACCATTGACATCACACCAATCACAGGATGCAAATTTAGAGGCCACCACAGATCAACTTTGTGCGGCCAAGGGCTTAGCCAGAAATCCAAAGTATGGTGTACAAAATGGTCATTTTGCTTCATTTTTTAATATATCCTGCATGTTAAAGTTTCTTAAAACACGGTGTCTAAATGAGGCAATTGTTCACTTCAGGGCAGACACCCGTCTGCCTAAGCCCTTGGTTGCAACAGGACCACAAATTGGTCAATACAAACATTTTACAAACTTCAGTAATTCTACCTCTATCGCCTCAATGCAGGACTGTATTGTTCCGAGCATTGTTTTTGGCTCCATAATATTATAGCCCTTAGTTTTAACCGAGAAACGGTTCAATTCAACATATTTTTCTGATCAGTATTAATTCACAATAACACATCGAGGTCTATGTAGAAACTTGTCTCAGGGAGTTTATTTAGAACAGGAGAGGATTCATTGGTTTTAATTTATCAGTATCACTGTGCCAGTGTGATTGCTTTTTGAAATATAGAACTGTTGGCCAGATGTCTAGGCAAACTACTCTAGACGTCACTTGTGAACAAACATGGACAGGTCAATCACAAAGATGACAATGGATTGGCTTCTGTGTGTCGCTGAACAGGAAACCCCCTCAAAAATTTGCTCTTGCAATAAGGCGCCTTTTGAATTTCATAGAGCTTTTATAATAAGCCTGTCTGGAATGTTTGGCTAATCAAAAAATAAGACATGACTGTGTTGATGGTCCACTAGTTAGCTTTACATAACAATCACAGTAACTGAAAAAAATCCCCTCAAATGTGACCTTCTTATCGCATAAGAGACTTAACACAAGAGCACATTTCATCTTTTCGAGGGTCAAAAATGCTTAAAACAACTTTTCACCCTTGCCCCAATTGCTGTCAAAAAAGATCCTAACACTTCATTGGACTATAGAAAAAAAAGCAGGCAGCCAATCAGAAAGCTGTTCACACTCATATGTTAGTGATTTCTCACTGTGTATTCTTGTAGATTCCAAAAAGGAAATTTCCCATCATATTAAGCTGCTCATTTCATGTTTTTCCATCAATCTTAATATGGCTCATTTGATTTGGGTTTTACATCATACTGATGGTCATTTCACTCATATGTCCACTTTTCATGCTGCATTTCTTCAATATGGTGGAAAACAGCAAGAAACCTTGAAGAAACTATCCCCGTAATTACCAGTCTTCTAATGCAAACTATCTTGTTTAAGACGTATAAGGGGTACACTAAAGGAGGATCACCAATCCAACACGTTAACCACCGAGTCATGGTCAAGGACCAGTCTTGAAAGCAGAAGGTTTTTTCCTTATCAGTTATCTTATTCATTGTCACCAGTGTAGTTGTGGACTGAAAACTCTAATCTGTTTGGCTAAGATAAAGGGACGCAACTCTAGAATCAGTATACGGGTTGCTACACTAGTCTAGGGGTTTAATGCTTGTATTCAGTCAAGCTACAAAGGAAGTGAGTATTTAGATGATGATCTTTACTGCCAATGCTTGTGAAGATGCCACATTTAGACAAGTAGTGATATAAAGCATGGGAAACTGAGTGGAATTAGACAATGCTATTCTTTTTGGTGAAACAACAAATCCTGAAACAAAAATATTATAAGCTGTCCCGATTGATTTGAACCATCAGATATATAAAATACCACAGATAATCAAAATATTTATTTACAAATTCTTTGAACTACACCATGCAAGTTTTTATTACTGAATAAATATCTAACCATTCCATTACATCCATCTTGTACATACCAGTACACAATATATGTCACGTACATATCATACTCTCTAATATAGATTTATTTTGTACAATATATATATATACACTTACAGAAATATACAATTTTGATGCAGTCTATTTATACACATTTATATATATCATATTTAATAACCACATAATTTCCAATTATTAAATATAATTTTTATTATCATTTGCATACAGTGACTAGTGTTCATTGCAATTTAAGTAAACTAAATAGTCTCCCATTTGGTTTAATGACCTATATGATAACTTGATGGATAAAGATGAATTACTGTTTATAATATGACTAACCGATTAGCAATCCCCACCACATCAAAATATAATTAATGTTATTTAATAAAGATACCGTATTGCGTACTTAATTTAAATATAAACACATGGAATGTTACAAAGACATAGAACAATACTTGACGAGACATTATGTTAGGACTATGCCAAAGACATACAACTTACAAGGGACCCAGTCACATGGAGAATTTGACATTTCAGTCAAAAATAAGAAGATATTTTAGAGACTTGCTTGATGCCTACTTGGACTACGGAGTCATACATGGAAAAATGAGGTGATATGTTTTACAAGAGGCATGGATACCCACTCCAATGTGTGAAGACAATAACAATGTTCATAATATTTGATGAGTCTTTAACAAGTATAGAATTTACAAATCATTATTGGTAGTATTTCATCAGTGTCTGTAGTAACTGACAGAGAGATAGTGATATGATATTTAAAAACTGTTGATATTGGTCGATAGGAGTGCGAGTGTAAAAAAGGTAACCCAAATCTTACGTTAATTCCTATGCCCTTCCATTTTTTTCAATCTTAATACACTGGAAAATCTCAACAAATATTAAATATCATAGGGGAGTGACTATCTGCCACTACAGTGTCTGCAGTTCATTAAAATGATGTCTGAAGTAAAGCCTTCTACACCAATAAAATGAGATAACTTGACCCATATGAAGACCATAGGGTAAAAAAAGACAATAGTCACAGAATAGCCAATTGCAGGGAATGAGACTTTCAATGATATTTGTTATATAGGATATTTTCAAACCTTGCTATATAATGACTACGGCCAATATTGGGGACAACAATATAATTAAGAGAAGGGCTGGGAATTGAGCTCACAACTGAGGGATGTAATTGCTAAATGTTTGTTTTGCCACTATTGTCTTTCTTCCCCTTTGCTTTTCATATAACACCATTCCTTAGAACTTCTATTGATCTATCAATAATCTTTTACTACAAAGAGTGATATATAAAAGATAACTCAAAGTCACAACTAAAAATTCTTTACTTTCTTTCTTGACTTTCACCAATCTCTCCAGACCAATTGCAAATCATCAAAATGACAGCACTGTACTAAAACTTTGAATTTCTGGATACATCACAAATCATGAAGTGGTTATCCAGAAATTAATTTATGTAACCCACTTATAAATGTCGTTCAAAACCAGTATTGTGCATGTTTTGATCTTTTTCACCAATATCCATTTTATCTGGTGTGTTGTAGCCAATCTTGATAGATGTTTATAATTGTATGCTCTAATTCAAAATAAATATAGAATTACAACTGAAGGAAGTAATAACAGAAAATGTGAATTGTCTTTTAAATTTCAACGAATGACATTCAACAAAGAATTTATTAGATGTATGATGGATTTTGGCCTGGGGGTGGTGGGGGAAATGAACATTTTTGACCTCGCATAGACTAGAATGAGCTACAACGTTTTGGTAAAATGGCAAATAATCAAAAGACAAAATGGCCAGATGGTAAGGGGAAGAAACTTCCTGATCTCTACTTAAAAACTAAAACATGCCCACCAATAAAAATCTTACGCTTTAACGTAACTGTGGACAGAAAGCAACTAAGCAAAAGATCCTATATTCCATGAACTGAATTTTGCTAGGTAATTTGACCAAAAACTTAGATACATGTACATGGATGAAAGCCAATACCTAAATAAATAATGGAACAAAAATTGGTTTGTTTGTTTGTTTGATTGGGGTTTAACGTCGTACTCAAGGGTATTTCACTTATATGACGACGTGCCAGCCCAATGGGCGACGGAAACCACCCCCGACCACAAACAAAGACAAGACGGGACAAATACAGGACGCAATACAGACACCACAAACAGATCGGCTTCCTGATCCCCTATAGCTCTGAGAGCACCAGGGCAACATGAAGCTCCCTCCAACCACCCGCGAACAAAAATCGGATTGAATTTCATCCTAGTATACTGTCAGATTGTCAATTTCTCTTAAACGTAGTAAGAACGTCTGTTTTATCAAAAGCCACAATTATGTATGCAATGTTGGACCAAAACCTTAAGGAAGCGAAATGTCACCCTTTGATGAATGCTGGAAAAATTTACCAAAATAAGCAACAAAAGTATATTAAGATTTTTAACATTTATATCCAATGTTCTAGTTCTGAAGTCAATGCCAAAATAGGCCATCATATGCATAGAGATTTACTTGATCATTCCCCTTTTACTGATACCAGTTAATTCTGCTCTTTGGTGGTTGCTTCAACCACTTATTCTTACAGGAGGCAATCAGATAGCATCTGGGGTAACTTTAACAAAATATCCTAGAATAAAAGAAAATTTTGAGATAAGTTGAAGGCCCCTGTTATTCTCTATGCAAAATTTTATCACAAGTTTTTTTTTTCCGCCATAAGATATTTTGTTAAAGTGGCCCATGAATGATAACTTTCAATGTCATGACTGTCTGAATAAAGGACACTCCCAAATGTTAAATTGATTGGTTGATGTTATGCCCTGACCAAGGGTAATTCACTTCCATACAACATTGTACTTTAATAACATATGGCCAAACTAACACAACCATACTATGTGAAGACTGAAGAATTTTTCTCAGTTTGTTTGTTTGATTGGGGTTAAACATCAAACTCACAGGTATATCTCGACAGATGACAGATTGACTATTTCACACTGTTCCCTGTTTCCCAGTGGAAAACCTCGTTAACATCACCCCATGTTTGCGGGAGCCACACCCTGTGACTCCCTAATATAACTAAAGGTCCACAGGGAGACTCTAACCCAAGGAAAGTATATATCCTAGGGATATATCAAGCTCTATGAGCTTTACTCCCACCCAACAATGACAGCTGATTTATATCTTATGTGATTTGGCTTAATAATCTCGTGCTCACTGCTTAAAGCTACTTGTAAAAATAGATAACTGAAGGTTATTTCTGCATATTATGTTTATCAGTGATCTATATTTTTTATCGTCCCGATTTGTTTTTATTCAAAGTACTTCTTTTATTCTGCTGCTTATTTTTTCTTCAAAACTTCCTTTTTGGGTGAATAAACAATCAATCAATCAGGTACATTGAAGCAGGGGCAGTAAGCACACACACTAACCACTAAGCCACGGCCAACCCTTGTTCAGTGGTATTAAAGTTAAAACATGGTCTCCTTGTAACACACTGCTTTTAGCACAAACATAAGAAATTCTGCTGTAATTTGTTCCCTCCCCTTGGATGATATAACTGTTGACAGCAATACGTTAAGGATACATGTAGATAAAAGCACATACATACTTATCTTTAGATCGGCTCAATTATTAAAATGTGAAGAATAAAGAAATCAGCTGTATAACACAATAAAGTAAATATGCATCTCAAAAATTCATGAAGCCCTTGTGGAATGTAAAATATCAGGCTTAATTCATACATATATAATTTATATCTGCTGTTGATTGGAATGGAAATTTACTGGACAGGTATTTTATGACACAAAAATATTCCCCACAGTTAGGAGTCTCCGTTTAACCCTTCTTCTGCCATACTCCGTACAGGGAACATGAGCACTTTGGCCTGCATAAATGAAAGGTTAGGTAAAGAGTTAATAATCTTAGTGGCTTCAGAACTTAGTTTTTCGTCTGTCTTCACTTGTTTAATGGTTGGGTTGAATTTCATGGACGCCAGCACCATTTCCAAGGGTTTCAAAGTCTTAGGCACCAGTTTTAACTTCTCATTTCCTCCAAGAGCATCAGATTCAAACACTGAATAAAAAAGAAAACCAAAACAATCAGTAGAACAAATTAATTCAAAACTTTTCAACCATGCAAATGAAGCATGAATTTACAGTGAGTTCTCAGGTGAATAAAAGTCAAAATGAACTTTGGCATTAAACAGCATACAAAATTTCAGACAGACAGCCAGCCAGCCAAACAAACCAGCGTCTACAAAGATATGAACAGGCCTGCCTACCCTATCAATATTTATGTGTAAAAAATATGTTTCTTAGAGTATTTTCTCACCATTCTGTGTATTTTTGTTTTACAACAAAGAACAGAGTATTAATTTCTGTGTGTATTTTAATGGTCTATTGGTGTATTCAAGATAAATTATGTGTACCAAATGCTCCAGAATACACCAGGTAGGCAGGTTTGTATTTATATGATTGATATATTTGTTTGTTTAATTTAATTTAACCAATATTTGAGGTTTATTCATGTATATGATAGAACAATGGGTGAAGAAAACCACCCTTGATGTCACCACTCCAGGATAAAATGTCAACATTTTTCTCAGAATCCAACATAAGGCCAATATATTATTTTCAAAACTTGATATTTTCTTTTAAACTATACTTGTATGGTAGCATGATTTTCCTGGGGTGATTTCACTAACAACAAACAAAGACAAGATACGGCAACTACAAGAGGCAGTACAAACACATCACAAACAGATCAACAACATGTTGCCCCTAAGCTCTATTAAGAGCACAAGCGGATATGAAGTTCGCTCCAGACAACCTACTTATTTGTTTTAAGGTTTGTTGGTTTGTTTGGGGTTTAATTCCGTATATAAGGTTATTTCACTCACATGACGGCATGCCAGCCCAATTGGTAAAAGCAAAAACACTTAATGCCATTTGCAACGAACAAAGACAAGACAGTAGAACTACAGCAGGAAATATATTACAAACTGATCTACTTCATGTAGCCCCTGAGCTCAGAGAACTTGATTAAAAGAAAAAGACTATTAATTCACAGGGAAACCAGAGTAAACTGGCACGCTTCATTTCCATATTAATTCACAGGGAAACCAGAGTAAACTGGCACGCTTCATGGTTCATTTCCATATCAATTCACAGGGAAACCAGAGTAAACTGGCACGCTTCATTTCCATATTAATTCACAGGGGAACCAGAGTAAACTGGCACGCTTCATGGTTCATTTCCATATAAATTCACAGGGAAACCAGAGTAAACTGGCACACTTCATGTCCATATTAATTCACAGGGAAACCAGAGTAAACTGGCACGCTTCATAGCTCATTTCCATATCAATTCACAGGGAAACCAGAGTAAACTGGCACGCTTCATGGTTCATTTCCACACATCCTGATGTAATTAATACCACACTTAAAATAGTTTCCAAGTGCCAATACAATGTACAATTCTCCCCCAAAAATTCCATGCAGTAAGGTTAAATACATCGCCAACTGGTGACCTCCATATTTAAATGTGTGTGAGACTAAAGAGACTAAATTATCTCCCTTGTAAAAAACCCTGCTTTTTGCTCTTCATATAAATTAATCAGCTTTGAAGAATTTTTTATGAATTAGTCCTTCAAAAAGAGAGAATAACGATATATTAGAAAGAATTATCTTTCTTGACGGACGTCTAAAATTTTTAGCTTTACATTTAGTGTGTAAAACAATGACATATGTTGTTGCTGCATTTGGTATGTAAAGTTTTAGTCAAATTTGTCACACCCAACAATCTGATGAAACAAGTACATATACCGAAACTTTATAATAAACCGCAGGCATCCATATGTTTTACCAACAAAGTTTAACATAATAAAAGCCAGATTTGTTTTCCTCTTTCAAAGTGAAGTAAATCTGCACACAATAAAAAAAATCATAATCTCCTTAATCCCATCTTCATTTTTTCTGGTTTTGACTACCTCAAAATGTAATGTACATGACAATAAATGAAAAGATAAATGAGACAAACACACATGTATTTCAACAAGCTTACATATACAAATAGAAAATGAACTATATTGCATTCATATTAAACTGTTCCCATAGAACACGAAGATAGACGGCTCATGCTATAACATTACAACATTAAAAAACAATCACAACAATAAAACATGACAATGAAATCCAGACAAAACTAAATTAAAATAATCTTTCATAAATCAGATTTTTTTGAGAACGATCAAAATACTGCTTTATTTCAAGACAAGTAGGGAAACGGTAAATTTCAAGACAAGTAAAGAAACGGTAAATTTCAAGACACGTAAGGAAAGGGTAACAGTTATGTGTAAACAATGTCTTACCCCATTCCCATTCATCGGACTGGGCTGAACAATGGTAACAGTTAAATGGTTAGTCACAAAGTTCAGAAATGGTGATCAGTTAGTGGTTAATGTTAATAAGTAATATAGCAATATCTTCTGGGATTTTTGTTGGTTCAGTAAAAAAAAAATCAAATTGGAATTAGTAGAATGTCCTTAACGTGATAACAACCCTGTTCATATAATCAAGCCTTCTGATTTGAGGTGTGCTGTCCTATGCTTGAACACTGATCACTCACCTTAAACCAGAAGGCCTGTATAATATAACAATCATATGATGCAATTACATGTATGTCCTAGAAGTGAGCCTTCGATTTGTAATTTTTTATATTTTCTTCTTCGTGTTTGTACTGAACTGAAGCTTATTACACTCAACAGCATTTGCCAGTAGCAGTGGTGACACCAGTGAGTGACAACCCCCTTCCCCCTCCATGTGACAGATTCAAGACAAACAGGGATGGAAATGTTACCTGTGTCAGTGAGTGCTACATACCGTGTCCTAAGACAGTCAGTCATGACATATAATATTGTGGTCTATCTTAATTAAATTCATGTATTCTTAATTATCAGACCTTTTGTCGCCATTTACTTCACATCATCCAAAGATAATGAGCGACACAATGCCAAGTATAGACACTACATAAGACAGGAGAATGCAACTCCTGGCTTCTATGGAAAGAAGTTTGCCATTTCAGAATTTGAGCTTGCCCTGCACTTATTCACACAGATTTCTGAGGCCGCTACTGGTCTGCAATCGTAGTAGAAGGCACCACTATGAAACCCAGTCAGACAGTAGTAATTTGTTCTATTGGAGCTGATGGGATCATTGAGATAGAGTAGTTTGTAATACAATAAGTCTGAAGGACATCTATTCTGATGGTATTCAGAAGTTTGTTTGGTTGGTGTTAAACGTCATACTCAAGGGTATTTCACTTATGTGACGATAGATTGTCCACTTCACTATGTTCCTTGCTAAATTATGCTGGAAAACCCCCCAAAAAAACCACTCCTGCAATTGCCGGAGCCACATTGTGTGAATCCCTCAATCATATACCCGATGGTCGACAGACGGACATTTTCAGTAGTTGATAATTGTTAAGGTTGTGATCTGGTGCAAGGACTTATAGCTGACACTGACTACTGTACAGTTGAAATTTTGCTATTTAAAGTATGACTGTCCAAATATATTTGTTTGTTTGATTGGGGTACATGGAACCCATGAATGTGGTTAACAACTCTGGCATGTCCAAGTCAACCTTTGACTTCCCATTAACACTCAGTCTGTTTGTTATGGTCCTTTGATCTAACTGTTGATAGTCTTATAGATGGTAATTGTGTAACAGAATGTTCATATATACAAGAAAGTACCTATTGACAGTGTAATGACCGTACTGAAATAAATATTTTACTAGTGTTACTGTGTAAAAAGAAGGGGCTCGGGCTTAATGGGCCTCCAGGTGCATTTTGGGAAGGATTATGCATTTTAAAGTGGTACCATCGTGTCCAGCCTCCCCGATCACATAT
>JAQQZZ010042808.1:0-10343 GCA_030265115.1 Mopalia vespertina | reverse complement strand
AAAATGTCAGCTACCAGTGATCGTAGGTAGGTATATACTCGTAACCCTCGAGTGATTTTATAAGATGAAGAAACGATTAGTCGATATCATAGTTAAGTATGTTTAATAGTAACTTTTCAAGGGATATATGGGTTATTGCGTCCCGGAGCATCGCTTTAAAATAAAAGATTAAGAAAAGCCACACTACCAGTGCCATTATTCCAGATCATCTGCTGAAGAAGATCTATGTCTATGGTAGCCATTTTGGGACAAGCGTTTAATTCAGACAAAAGTTCATAGTTCATATGCAAATACACAAAAAAAAGACCAAACAGTTGGGTGACAGGTTACATTTGATTAATTTACAGATTAGCACAGTGATTCTCTCCACGTGGCTACCAATATCGAGGACAGCATTAAATCACTATGCAGGCTACAATTATGTCAACTGTGGTGCAATTACAGGAAAGAAGTCGATGGCTAAAAGAGATGACACGTGAGAGCTTTCTTGAGATCAAATTGGCTTGCGTCAATTTTCGTCGCAAAAAAGTTAAAACCTGTCGAACTCATTTTTTCGCTGAAGCGAACCGCCAGCGCGCTCACTGTTTTTGGATCACGTGACAGACAACTGAACAGCGCATGCGGAACTTTGAACAATTTCGCTTCGCTCGATCAAATTCGCCTAGTGGAAAACAGGCCTAAGGCATTTAAATAGATACTTCTGTTGTAATATTGTTTGTCACTTTCCAGTCCTGTGAATAACACCAATGATGTAGCAGAGTAAAAGATAGATAGAGATAGGAATGAATGCATGGGTTCTGATAATGCCTATTTTGTTCTATTCCTGCCATAGCTCTACAGTAATCTAAGATGATATCTTGTCTAGTGATACGTACATGTTATATGTTTAAATATCTACGCCCAGATATGAGAATATTGTATAATCCTTATTGGTTAATTGTTTTGTCAATGGACTAGGAATGTATGGCAAGCCGTTTTATCACTTCCACCTTTATTCTACATATGTCGAATTAGTTTTGCTTTTATTTTAGTTATGTACAATTCTTTTTCACATATGTGAAATTCTTTTTTACTTATGTGAAAAACAATTTCACATATCTAAAATAAAAAATTATTTTAGATATGTAAAATTCTTTTCAACATATGTGAAATTCTTTTTCACATAAGTAAAATAAAACACAAAACCCTAACTATTTCACATATGTGAAAAAGAATTTCACTTATGTAAAATAAACTTTTATTTTACATATGTACAAAAGAGTTCCACTAATCAAAAAACTGAGAAATGATTTCTCCCCACAGCAAGGGCCCGTATCCAACCTTCGTTTGTGCTCCTATCGTCTTGTGTACACTTTCAATACGAATGCAAAGACGATAGGAATATATTCCACATGCTATGCAAGTTTAGCCTCAGCAGGGCACACTCCCAAGTCGAGAGAATTGACCAGGAAATGGTAGCGAGATTACAACAACAACACAGCAAATGACCTATGTTATATATAGCGTATATTAACGGCTGAAATACAAAATCATACATTCTATTATGAAAAATGCCAATTACGGTGACAAATAAAGAGTGAATATTGTATCAGGCGACGGGTTTATTGTTATATTCTGTATTTTGATATTGTAGTCTACATCAATTATTTTCCAGAGGAATCAGACGTAGTGAAATTCTTTTCCACAAATGTGAAATTCTTTTTACATATGTGAAATTCTTTTCGACATGTGTAAAATTCTTTTTCACATATGTAAAATAAAGTCATTTATTTTACATATATGAAAAATAATTTCACATATGTGAAAAAGAATTTTACATATCTCAAAAAGAATTTAACATATTAAAAATAAAGATAGAAGTGATAAAACGGCTTGCCATAAACCGGTGTATGGAAATAAATACTACAGCATACTCTTTTTAATTTGCGCAAATGTTCATTTCTCAGTTACAAAGGAGAGGTGTGAATACAAAACACAAAATTCTAACCTTGAATCTAAAAGTGTTCTACCCGTCTCATTTCGTTCATTTTATGCGCATGTTCCACAAATGTCATTCTCCGTTTGTCTAGCACTTGCCATCTGGATGTTCTTGCACGGACAAGTGCATTTCTCTGACATTATGAACATCCTGGAAATACCGTTAAACGGGCACAGTTTAATGCTGAGAGAACAATAAATTGTTACTGATGTTATCGCCTATTCTGTTCGTTGTGGCGCTCGGTAAATTATGTTTTGTCCAGGCCAATGCATGACTTGTTCGTGCAAAAACATCCAGATGACAGGTGCTAGACAAACTGAATGATGTTTGTGGGACATGCGCATAAAATAAGCGAAATGAGTCCGGTAGATCACGTTTTGATGCCAGGGTAGGACTTTGTGTTTTGTATTTATATACACGACTCTCCTTTGTGACTGAGAAGTGAAAATTTGCGCAAATTAAAAAGAGTATGCTCTAGTATTTATTTCCATACATCGGTTTGTATATTTTGAGACGATTTCGGAGAGTTTGCAGGACTTGAACGTCGTAAGGGTTTGTTTACCGCTGATGGAGTTAGGCCCCTTGTTAATGTATAAATGCTATGTAGTTGTCGGTCCGTGTGTTTGTCGAGCGCCTGTATGTCAAACGATAAAGCATATTAAAGTGAAATAAAGACCAACTAAAACAATGCGTAGACTATTAAGGCTATTTCTGTTTAAAAATACACACCTCCACTTATTTTTCCACCAAAAGTACAATACTTACGTTTCATGCCAAATGGCGTAATAATTTTCAACGAATCAACAGTTGCGTGTGTTTTCTCCACTACATATATCTTGCGAGATATCCGGCAGTTAACAAATCATTGTTGTGTAATATTGTTGGTTCCAGACACCCCAGATGTATCTCTATGCATACGGAAAGAGCCGAGAGATGTTCTGACATGGATGAGTAGCTATCGAGGAGCGTTCAACTTGCTTCGCGCTTGTGTACACACGGTATATACTCAAGGTATTAATATATATAACTTTCCCAAATACAGTCACCACAGTAATCGATGGCGTATACGCTTTCGTTTGCATCGTCTTTTATGGTAATACGAACACATTTTGTCAAGAAATCCGGATAAAAACACTCCAGTCTGGTTAACTCGACAAAACTGCAGCAATATTTCGCCAATTCACTTCAAAAGGTCACACTCTGGCTGTGGCAATCGCAGGGGTGGTATTTACAAGGTTTCCTCTCCGGGTTCCACCGTAATTAGGCAAGGAACAGTGTGATGTGGAAAATCCGTCGTCAGGGCGCATAAACTTTCAGCATCTCGTGAGACAGACACGTGTGTTTGTTGACGATATACGTCATCGGTGTAAACGTCATCGACGCACTTTGGCGTGACGTAATGAAACTTCGGGCAAGTTTATTTATATTAAAGCGCCGAAAGATGGCTGCAGTTTTGTCGAGTTTGCCAGACTGGAGTTTTTTATCCTGATTTCGTGTCAGAATTTGTTTGAAATACCATAAAAGACAATGCAAACGAAAGCGTATACACCATGCATTGATTACTGTGGTGGTTGTATTTGGGAAATGTATGTGATTTCTAGGGCACAGGAGCTGCTACTAAACTGGTGAGTAGGCTTTTGTAGAAACCGTCGTTATAACCTAGTGGGGAATGCATGAGCTAACACAGTTTTTAACCTCCAGCTAACGTATGCATGATATATGTCAGTGGTAGAGTGGAGTGCTGAGATTCATACTGATGTTTCGTAATGACACGCAGAATTGGAAACGTGACACAAAATGTATGATGAAGAATAAATTGTATCTTAATATATTCGTCATAAACGTATGAGGCTATGGTTAAAGTCTAACCGTACGATATATTTAATGAGAAATCCTCGATTGGTGTTTTGTGGAACTGTAGAAAGCAAGTCAGAGTAACATATATCGGGTGAGTAATGCTATGATGAAAATATTTCCTTTGGTCATGTCGAACATTTAGTCTTATATCAAGCCATTTTTGTGATGATATACAAATGTCACTAACTGATGATTGTTACGTCTATACAATATAGCTGATAGTTTTGTCAAGGTTTGGGTTCATACTTATAAACTAAATTTGTGTATTGTTAACCATAGCATCACTGTATATAACGTTGATGTAGTCTGTAAGTGGGTCAATGCCTGTTAACTATGCATGAAATAAGTAAATAAAAAAAATGAAATTCGCGAGCTAATATAAGTGTGTGTTCAGAGTGCATATGCTAGTAAATAAGCTTCTGGCGGACAAAATGTACGTATTCATGTGCATATTCATACATCTATAACGGCCGAGCGTCGTGATAATATTGCAATAACGAGAATCACGCGAGATTTGGCAGATTACATTTCTGATAGAGATAATGATACTGTGCCAGTGGGATTTTTCCCTATCGCAGCTCAAATGTTAAGACTACTTACAAACTAAACAAACTAAAATATAAATTGTTATAACAACATGAGATCAGTTGGATGGATTGTGGGTTTTTGTATCGCACTCAGTGTTTCGTTCCAAACGATGACCAAACAAAACGAGTTAGAAAAATCTCCGTACGTAACTATTGTATTCCGTTTTTTCACTTTGCTGTATATTAAGGTCTATATAATATCAGATGTCTATTATTTATAGGTTCAGACATTCCGCACCTCTTGAAATCACATACCTTAACCCCTGTTGAGCGGCACAACCATGTCGCTCGGGTTAATTGTCCCTTTGGTGATCCAAGGTTCATTCTTGATGCTGATCACTTGGTTCGTTGTTAAACTTGTTTCTTTTGGGACCGTCCTTCACAAGAAATACCAGGCTGTTGCTAAATTGGAAAATCTACCCAGACACTGGCTGTGGGGAACTTTACCTAAGGTAACGTTATGAAGATAAGTATTTCTTAATGGTTCTCAATTTGGCGGGCGGTTAGCAGGCACCTTCCTGTTGCCCCAATACTCCCGGAGCTAAGGGGAAATCAGGAAGTGGATCTGTTTGTTTCTTGGTATTGCGTTTTGTGATTGTCCAGTCTGGTTTTCATTTTTTATGAAGGTTATTTTATGAAATTGCATTTCACCAAATCCCAGAAACAATATCTCCACCACCACATAATGGTATAATATTCACGTCTGTAAGCGCTGTGATTATAACTTAAAACGAATTCATCTATTGCCTCCAAACGTGGATGGTACTTTCCGTATGTTATGGCGACAGATGGGACGGCATTTCACTAAATTACCGTAAAAATACGGCCTTCATTTCATGTAGTTTTTCAATATTCAATGTGAACTTGAGGAGTTGAAAACAAATTCACCTATTTACTTTAACCTTGGAATGTCCCTTTCGTTTGTTTTAACAATGGATATTATTACATTTTGAAAAATTACGCAAACCAATATGGCTGTCTTTATGTAATTTTACAATCTTCCTATCTGTACGTTTTGTGAACACTATAACTTGGAATAAATCAAATCAGATGATGGGCACATGTGGCTGTTCTGTACCAAATTCTATTGCACAATACGGAATCCATTCCATATTAGTTAAGAAATACTGTTACAGCGACTTGCGTCTATTGCGAATTTTAGGACAGTTGAGGTGGATGAGTTTTTTTTTTAAGCGAAGAGGAAATCACAATTATTCAGTTCTGTTTGTCACATCATTTTTATGTACAGATGTTTTAGGCACCATTTATATTTTGACAGTCTATACCAGAAAATAACAATTGAATAAGAATTTTTTTTCTTTTGGTCTAGGTTAGAGAGATTGGACGCCACAATATTCAGAAATACCTGACAGAAGAGACTATAAAAAGGGGCTGTAAATCGTTGGTGTTTTGGCGTAGTTTCCTTTTCCCAAGCGTCATGGTAACCCACTCCAAAACAGTCGGGGAAATTCTGAGAACAGCAGAACCAAAGAATCGGTCCTATAAAGGGGGTTATAGCCTCTCAATACCGTGGTTAGGTAATCACATCTTTGAACAATTATTATACACAAACAATACAACTGTGTGGGGTCACATGCTGTTCGAATAAGGTTATCACGACGACCACCAAAAACCTTGTCCCAGGCGATCACCCAAATCTTTGTACCTTTGTAACCGACCACAAAATACAAAAGTTGTCTTGGTTTGACCACCGATTTGGGCCCGGGCGATCACCTAAATCTTTGTACCTTTGTAACCGACCACAAAATACAAAAGTTGTCTTGGTTTGATCACCGATTTGGGCGTCACTGTGAACTACCACAAACCAACCACGACACGATACATTCGTGACCAACACAAATTTATTTGAGAATAATGTTTACTCTGGGAATGTTTTGTTTAGATGTGCAGCACAGGTTTCTTTATTGGCTAAGCGTATTTTTAGAACCTTTATTCCACTGACCAATGTGTTTCACTGATAAGTTCAACTCCGCCTGTTTCTACTCTTTGTGACGTACTTTGAGTGTCTGATCGAAACAAGTTCCATGTAGCACCCCGCAAATGTTGATCTGATGGAACTGTTTTTCGATTGGTTGATCGACAAAAACCAATCACAGAACTGCTCCTGAAAACTTGGTAATGAGATTCCGATAAATTTTGTTTACATTTGGTGATTGGCGTCTTTCGATGTTTCGGTTTTCATGATCCCCGCATTACCTGAGGTGTTGGGCGTCAGTTTACTACCTAGCCGAAATCAAATCGACAGTAAAATAACAAGTGAGCTAATTTAGATTAGGTTAAGTGGTGGACAGAATCCTTTTAAAATTGGTGAGCAAAATTCTGTTTGTAAACAATGGTGGTATTTAAGAGACAAATAATGGGCATATTCGGATATTATCGCCCACTGGTACCAAAGTATTTCAGATATATTTAATTCTAGAAAACAAATTCAGCGGTACAATATTCGATGTCTTATTTTTGTGTTCCCCATAATCGCTTCGATTCCTCTTTTTGCCATTTTGAGTTCATGCCGTAAACACTGTTAGTATACGTACACTTTGTCAGTATACGGTATTGTATGCCGCCTGTTTTAGGAGATGGATTACTGATCAGCGGTGGGAAAAAGTGGGAAAGAAACCGAAAGTTACTTACACCAGCATTTCACTTCAAAGTTCTTCAGCCATACATGCAAGTCTACAACGATGCAGTGGATATACTCTTGGTAAGGTCATATTATGTTTAACTGCTTCGAAGGCCTGGTAATAAAGTCTCAGAAGGAGATTATGATTCCTTTTAAAGTAATAAAATAAGGAATTTGGTGGAATATGGCGGGAATTGTTTCGAAGTTTCCGAGATATACCAGCTAGGGTAACTTAAACCTAACAAAAGGCAAGATATGCAACCATTAAAAATGTTCATGTCGTGGCTCTCGTGGAGGGGGGGTTTGAAGGGAGTTTCGTGCCAATGTTGTCCCGGTTCTCTCGGGTCTAAAGGGCAACAAAAAATGTTTTGTATAGTGGTGGCTTTGTATTGCGTCTTGTGATTGTCTTTCTGTGTCGTCAATTGCGTCGAGGGTCTTCTCCTTCAACCATTTGCTGACACGCCGTTATGTGAGTGAAATAATGGCATTAAACGTCAATTAAACCTACAAACGTTTGAACGGTTATGTGGCTCTCTTATCTGGAAATGACAGACAGCGGTGACACACCCTGAGCCTGTTCCACCTTCGGAATACCAATACATTTTCCCAACTGATGTGCTTCACCCGGCTGCTACTCCTATTCCCCCATAAGCTGTATTGGCTGTCGACTTTTTCTTTCCGGTCCTAGTGCCATTTTCACAAAGTGAACAAAAATAGTATGTGGAAAATATTTCCGTTTTACTTACCCTCATTTCATGTTGATGATATTTCATTGAAGAAGCCCAAGGTCAGCTGTTCTTTTGTACTCTAGCATTGTTTTTAAAGAAAAAGATCACAGTATAAAATAATTGTGAATCAATGTTTGACGAATTATCAATATTATCCACAGTCCAAGCTGAAGAAGTCAACTGACACAGGACAGAGTGTTGAAATATTCGACCCAATGGCTTTATGTACTCTAGACATCATGCTGAGATGTGCTTTTTCTTATGATGGCCAAATCCAGGATAAAGGGTAAGTATTGAAAGAAAACATATAACTAGCAGTATCCATACTTTAGGGTTACCAATATATGCATAATTAGAACCCTTCAAACGTAGGCCACGCACGACTGTTGTCCTCACATTGGCTAATTTGTCCTTACACAATCGAATACTGTCGGTTTAATAGTTCCGACATTTTAAGCCCTCTGACTAAGGGCTGTTTGTTTGAAGAGTAGCAAAGCTGTCTTTACATAGCACGGCAGGAAAATAAACTTTCCAACATTATGTAAATGCTTCACATCTTGGTTATGCTAGTGTCAATTATTGTTGGAATACACCGCCGTCATATAAAACACGGCGTAAAACACCAATCAATCAATCAATATTTTAACTTTTTTAAAATTGCCTTAATTAAATGTTTCAGTTTTGACCATTTAAATCCTTTTCAGCTCAATGCACCCTTATGTTCGAGCAGTGAAGAGATTGGCATACTTGGTGTCTGAGAGAGCTCTGTAAGTCAACGGCTTATTTGAGAATTTATGTATGTATTATTTATGTATATAGTGTGACTATGTGTCTCTCGGAGAGAAGTTGTGCTGATAGTATGGAGAGCCACCGATCAATTTTTCAAGTTTTCAGGATCGGAGCTGGGGGACAGCATGAAGCTCATCTGTTTGTGATGTTTTTGTATAGCATCCTGTGATTGTCCCCTGTGTTTTTGTTTGTAGCCAGTGATGTCGAGCATGGTGTCATTCACCCATTGGGCTGGCACACATTTTCATAAGTGTGAAATAACTTTCAAAACTGCGTTAAACCTCAATCAAACCTACAAACAAACAAACAAACAAACAAACAAACAAATGTGTTTTCTTTTTTTGACAAGAGTCATTAGGTTAATTTCTATTTCTTTACAATGCGATCGGGAATCTGCTTTAATTTGAACCTACTCCAGCATATCTGTGTGTGCTACATAGGCCTAATTGTCATACATTTCTACTTAATGTAAGTTATTATTTTGTGAGCAAATTAATATATTTTCACCCGTATATAAAAAAAAAGCACGTTGTATTCACAACTTCACATGCTCTCTATGACAGCATGTTGGGCTATACGTCATTCTTTGGCTGATTTCCCTGAATCCTTAAGTATAAAGTGTTACACTTCCATTACAGTAATCCCCTGATGTATATTGATTTTTTATACCACCGGAGTGCAGAGGGTAAGGAGTTCAGAGAACACTGTGATTATGTTCATCAATTCGCTGACGAGATCATTGAAAAAAGACAGAGAGCGCTGGTGAGACTGATTTTACTGAATATGAATTGTTGTAGCTCGAATAATTATACTTACCCGTTCAAATTAAAAATAAAATAAAAAAACACTGTTTTTCAATTCAATGTTCCACATGATAAACGAATTCATTTGGTGTTGAAGCTATTGACATTCCTTATGAAAACTATTTAGAATGCGCAAATTATTTTGTAATTTATTATTGGATCTTCTCCACATTCCCATATTTCTGCCCCCTCTATAGCAAGAGGAGGTATATAGTTTTTACTTTTCTGTCCGTCTGTCCGTTCAGGAAGTTTGTTCGGGCAGTATCTTTGTTGCGTTTAAACTTAAGGTTTTGAACTATTTATATAAGTAGATGTGCAACGTAGAAACACTTTAACGGCAATACGCAAATTATTAGCCTACATTAGGCAAATTAGCTTGGCCGGACTGCATCCGAGTTGCTGTTCAATTAAGATTTTAAAACTTTCATACAACATTCTTCCTTATATGTAGATGTGCAAAATAGATAACCTTTCCCGGAGTTATTTATATGTTTACATAAATTATTCAAACTAGCTCTGTCCGTCCAAGAAGTTTGTCCAGGCTATATCTTAATTACTTTTCAACTTAAAATCTTTAAACGTCCATACAACATTGTTCTATGTAAGTAGATGTGCAACGTAGAGAAATTTCTACAGAATTATTCGAGTTGTTACATAAATTATCCAAATTATCTCCGTCCGCCTGGGAAGTTTGTCCTGGCTGTATCTTGGGTGCCTTTCAATTTATGATTTTAATACTTTCTTGCAGCATTCTTTTATAGATTTGTAGATGTACAACGTAGACAAACCTTCACAGCGGCGAAGTATAAATATGGTGCATGTTTTTCTCAAAGTAGTATGGCTAGATAATGCGCAGCTACAAATTAATTACACTAACGGTTTTTGATTTGTTTCTTGTCAAGTCTTTAAATGTATATAGGCATACGCCGGTAAGGGGAGGGGGGGGGGGGGGGGGGGTGG
>JAQQZZ010042797.1:0-10344 GCA_030265115.1 Mopalia vespertina | reverse complement strand
GGGGAGTTCTGAGCGTTGCATCGCCACAACAGAATAGGTTCTCTCCCCTTCTAGATCCATAGATGTTTTTCTTTATCATTCACAGCTTTCGTCTGTTGTCTAATCCTCTCCTTTTCTTGGTCGTAATTCTTCGCATCGGAGATGATGAGGCTGAATTCTTCGGCAGAAATGTTGTCTTATCTTGCATAGCCTTGGAAACATTGTCCAATATTGTATTCAGTTTCGATTCGGCCAGGACGCGATGTGTTTTAACCTTTGCTCAGAGGCGGCGGGCTATAAATTTAGTTATAACGACTGCCAGTCCGCAACCACCTGCCGCGCTTCAAAACCGAGTACGACAGGCGTCGCAATAAGTTTAGAGGGGAGGCCAATCCCCGATGCGCCTAGCCCCAGGCCGACGGCGACGAGAGCCGCCTCAACGCCATCACAGGCGTTCTCTCCCCGGTGGTATTTCTTGTACAGGGAGGTTCTGTTCTCTTTTTCCTCGTTCAGGCGATGCTCTATCTCGCTTATATGTTGGAGCCGATGACACAGGGAGTCGAACATAGTGTCTTGTTGATGAAACGGAGTATCGGTTTCAGATTCATCAAGTGTGGGATAGAGACCCATAATAGCTACAGTATAGGGTTGTATATCAATGTGTTCAGGTATGAACATGTCATGCTGTGGGTGCTGTAATACAGACGGCGAAGCTTTATAGGGCCAAGATGCAGAGTTTTAAGGGACAAGACGCTTTCTGCGATCTGGTGGGTGACGCCCGACAGGCTAAATTGTACGATTGGATCCTCCGGCCCGCCGGGTACGCGAATGTAGATCTGCACAAGTTGGTTTGAGGCCTTCGGGACCCATCTCAATTTAACACCATAGATGAAAGGGACAAAGTCGTCTGGGCGATCTCCAAGGACCGCTTCAACGAGAAAAGTGCCACCTGACACAACAAGACGTGAAGCAAACTCACTTGTATGGGTTAATGTGCCAGAACGGGCCCCTTTCGTTCCCAGCACATATCCATTCAAGGGATTGTCCTCGAGTATGATGTTTTCTTGCGCCCCGGGACATAAGCAGCCAATAGCTGGCCCTTATTCTATATATTTTTGACGGCCTGTCTTTTTCCTCCAGGTGCAAGCCACCAAGCACATTGATTTATCAACCGCTGGTTTCCACTCTTTGCCTGTATAGTGGAGCTTGTAATCTCGATTGGCGACAAGACTGCCCGCAGTGACATCGTTTAAGTCCCCAAATTTTAGAAGAGCAATTTGCTTGGGCGCAGGCACTTCAACTTGCTTATATACTCCAGCGGACAGTTGGAAGGAATACAGCGTGTTTTCTGTTCCAGCCTCTCCAAACCCCTCAGTGTCTCCCAGGTCATTTAGCTTATACGGCTCGCAAATGTAACACCGCGCTCAAGTAGTTGGTATCTACATTACCTCCTCGTTCGTCTAATACTTCAACAGTTGTTTGGGGAATAAGATCTGCCGCGAGTTTTTTTATACTGTAAGGTAGGAAAGGAGACTGCCCGGCCGCCGCCGCACCGCTCCTTCTCTACTGACACGGGGCGCAGTAAAGTGCTTGGATCACCGCTGTGCAAGTTATTCGAAGTGCTCAGTTCGCTCAGGTTAACAGACAGTTCGTGATGCACTGTTCGCCCCGACCAGCCAAAACCTGTTCGAACCCTGTTCGACCAGCAAAAACCAGGCAAAACGTGAAAATGTTCGACCAGCAAAAACCTGAATGCTCTTCATCGGATAGAAGGCCGACAAGGTTTTTCAGGTCAAGAGAATGGGTCGACCAAATAAAACCTTGTCATTTTGTTTACCAGGTTTTTCCTGGTCGCTGGTATAAGTAGAATTTAAAGAGTGACCAGATTTTTCCTGGTCACAATATATCGAGACCATATAAATCCTGGGTAATTTTTTGACAAGGTTTTATTCTGGTCGTGGTATAAGTAGAATTTGGAGAGGGACCTAGTTTTTTCTTGTTCAAAGTTATGTCAACCATGTAAACCCTTGTCACTTTTTTCCTATGGTTTTCTTGGTCGCGGGTATATAGTAAGGTTTGAAGAGCGACTAGGTTTTTATACTTAGCTTATATTATTAAAAATTATTTTCAAGATTTGTTCGGTCTAAAGGTAAGATGTCAGTTTTTCATGGTCAAACTCAAAAATTTTTGGTCCAATAATTATAAATGATTTTTTTTATTAGTCCTAAAAAAAGTGTCTTGTTTCCTCGAACCCGACAGACCCTACAAATTAGCTCCGAGTCTAAAGTTTTTATTGGCAGTTGAAAAAACAATTAAAAAAAAACAATTAATTTTTTTCTTCTTTTTTTCAAAAGACCTTTCTAAATTGGCATATGTTTTGGGGTCATGCAATCATCTATATCAGTTTTATAAAATATCTACTGTTTTGTACAAGGTCTACCAAAAAAAATTAATTGACAACATAAAAAAAATCCTGCCTGGCCCAATATTTTTCAGGCCATTATAGGAAACACAGCATTTTTTTGTTTACTGACACGGGGCGCAGTAAAGTGCTTGGAGCTCTGTTGTGCAAATAATTCGAAGTGCTCAGTTCGCTGAGGTGACAAACAGTTCGCGATGTATGGATAGCCAATTTAGGATTTTATTCGGCTAATCGAGCTTCACCAGCAGAAAAATCTAGCGGTGTGACAAGAGGCTTATCTCGTGGTGCGAGTGCTTAGTAGTAAGCTTCATACGGGTGATATCGAGCTGGTTTGCTATTAGGGACGAATCTCAATGTCGGCCGAGCCACTTGGAAAGTTTAATTATCTCCGTAGTGGTGGTGGTCTCGCTGCTAATGTTATACCACAGCGGGCTGTAAGTCACCTCGCAAATGGCTATCTCAAATACGCCCTTCTGGTTTTCAATACACCTAGGGAGGCTAATGGCCTGGCCATTTAGAATGTTCTTCAGCGTTATGTACATCATCTTGTAATGAAGATTAAAGCGTTTACCTTCAACACGGACGCGAAATATGCAGCGACCGCAGGATCCCGAAGCTATTTCATAACGAGCAGTGGGCCCACAGTTCAGGTCACCAAGAAAGACTCCTTTCAGGCCACGTTTCCGGACGTGTTACAAAAGTACGACATGCCGCAAGTGTCAAGTAACCAATAGATACAGGAGTGATTCAGCAACCCTATGCGGTTCTAGCAGAACCAAGTCAATTTCGCTGTGTGGGGTGCCACCACAGGCTGTGGCGTGTCTGGAAAGGAACATCTCTCCGCCACTGATCCCCAAATCCGCGTTCTGTATCGCTTTCATGTCTACTACAGATCCGCCGGAGATCCAGACTCCACTCCCCCAACATCAAGCCTTTGAAGCACATAACAACTCATACAACAAAAGAGCGTATAAGCGAATTTGAAGCGAGATGGGCGTGTCGCCTAATACTGGCTGGCGGCGAAATGGGGTTAATAAGGGCCTGGGAAGGCATATTCGTACTGGACCAGCTAAGGGTACCACGTGACGAGGAGGGGGGGTGGCCAACGCAGGCTATTACAACGAATCCCACATGCCTTTTAAGAGAAGACCACATCGACTTCATCCAGCAGGATCAACATTCTGATTGGACCAACTTTATCACGGACAAGCCGCAGGGTTTACATATCCCGGCGTTGAGAGGTTAAACGATAGTATTCGAACCTATGTCTGGGTGATTTTAGGTGCTCAGGCCCAGACAAGGACGCGTGTCATAGGAGAAGGCACTGTGTTTGATGCCCAAAAGCAGTTTCTCGTGAACCTTGAAGACGCCATATCATTGCCTGTAGACCTCCCATCAGCAATCCAGTGTTTTCAAGACATGCTGCGCTACGCGGGCTCCCAGGTTCATTTCATCTTTGAGATTGGGCTGTATATGGCATCCAGCGATATGCCGCTGTTGTAAATGTGGCCGACGCTCCGCTCAACACTGCCAACCACACGGGAGATATAGGGCTAGTGGATAGTAGAAGCGCTCACAGGCCCAGTGTGACGGAGCGGTCGCACAGTGTGAATACAAGTAGCGAAGCTAACAGCTCCGCCAAAGTCCACGAAGACGATAAAACAGAGTGATTGTGGGCAGGGTTGCGATCAGTCTACTGCAGCTTTGGTTTCGTTCGTAGACGTTCACGCACCGCAACCAGGAGAAAGCCTTCATGGCGGCGATGATACCCCACATCATTTCGGCCAGCCACCCGGCCGTTTTCGAGAGAGGTTCAGGAGCCAAGATACAACGGAGCTGATTATCCCAGGTAGAGCTGTAGCTGCCTTTTCAGCCAGCTTGGCGAGGACCCTCCCAAGGTTCTGCATGTGTTCTTAAGCCAGTCTTTGAGGCTGCCTTCGTCAGATGGCGCTGGTGTCGGCTGGGCGTCGCCCGCCGAAGTTCCCCCCGCAAGCGCAAGAACCAGTGTCGAGATGGTCATGCCGAGAGCTGTCAGAATGCTGCGATCGTGATGCCTTGCTCTCGAAAGAGCGTGCGGACGCGATTGGCCAGCGTCGTGTTGTTGTTGAGAATCCGGCTATCGTTGCTCAGATGCTGTAGATTTGGGAGCGCAGAGCCTCCAGACGGGACGCTCGTTCATCTTCTAGGCTGCGCAAACGTTCTGTGACAGTTTTCCTACTAAATTCGTCAGCTGCTTCCGACAACTTTGACTTTTCCTGCTCGATGTGGGAATCCAGTTCAGAAAGCTTGGCCATGCTACACGTGTGTTCTCCTCGTATCGTCTGCATCGTCTTGTCTAGAACCCTCATCTCCCGGAGGCTAAGTGGCGGATTGTACATCGTGCTCAGGGCGTTTTCAATGTCAGTTTCCGTGAGTGAGGTGAGATTTTCTCCACCATATCCGACGCCATCTTCGCAACCTGCCCTAGATCCTGAAGCTCGACGCTCTCTACCACAGAAGCCGTCGTACCAAGCTCGTTGTTAGCGCTCTGAAAGATACTGGCCGCTTCAGCGGAAGAGTGGTTTTCCTTCTTGTCCAATCTGCAAAACCCAGCTCGTCTCGGATAATACTCCAACCGCCAGGCCAGCTGGCGATCGTGTTAAATTTTAAGGGGTCGCCCGAGGCTTTGATCAGGTTGACCTCGGGATATGCCTTAAGACGCATTTTCCCGCGAGCATCGATTATGAACTTCGAGGTATGGCGTCCAACGGATGGGGTGATCCCTTGCTGCTCGGCCATGGCCTTGTAGTAGTCATCCACGTCGACCTGCAACAGTTCTTGCTGCAACGAATCTGTCCTGCTTGCACAGCCATCAATGTTTGAGTCAGCAAAACTAGCCGTTTCTAACATCGTCGGCGCTCGCGTCATCCACGTCGTTATCATGAAATGCTGGGTTGTCGAAGTCAGCCATGGTGAAGGCACTATTGAACACGAGAGCCCTCTAATACAGCCACATACAGCCAAACAATGGCAGCGGAGAATTACGGACGCTGGCTCAACCCTCACAGAAGATTGCGCAACCCGCTTTGGGTTAAAGACCAGAGGCACTGTCGTGGTGACGAACAAATCTAGCAGTATAGACCAGAACCAGCAGCTCGTCGTTCGGTTTCCAAATATCGGCCAGCACGATGTCCTCGTCCCGAGAACAACTCGATTGGTATTCACCATCACGCTTAACTAGGCCGACGATAACAGGACTGTAGTTCAAAACCTGCGACGAGCCATCGTCAAGAAAACGACGATAAAAGTAATCGTCACAAAGCTGCGGATAGGCGTAGACGAATATACCGCCGGAGAAATGGAAGACAGTGCTATGGCGAAGGCCTACGGCAATCGGTATTATATTCCGCTCGACTTCGAGCTACTGGAGAGCCATATGCCGTTCTATCCTTGCGCACTCGGCGACGGCCTCGAGTAGGAGCTCATCTCCAACGACTACAACCGCGTGATCCAGGCCAACGGCGAGGCACTATCTGCTGTACTATCTGCTGGATGGACCTGAGCGCGGTTTCGTGAAGAGCTGATTGTAGTTCCCCAGACACTGAACTTCCCCGTGATGGTTTTTCAGATGATGATGAGTTCATCTGAGGGAGCCTCCGCCTGAATGCCCCATTCAGCGCAACGCTGCCTGACACCCACAGCGGTTGCACTCCTGGCAGGTCAGGTGGACGTTGTCCCGGGTGTGGCCCTGGGCATTGTCCAGGCGGTTAACGCTGAACTAGCGGGTGTCCTTGGGAAGCCAGCACCATAGGAGCACGCAGCTGCACCTGTTTTTCCTGCCTAAGCTCTGGCGGTAAACAGAAGCGACAGAGCTGCCTGAGATACTCAACGCGGCTCACGGCGAGGCAACAGAGGTTACTTCACGAGATGCGGTCATCCACGACCCAGACACGTTGGGAGTCTTCAATGGTACAGCCTTGGCTCGAGTGGACCGTCATCGCGTAGCCGAGTGCAAAGTCTGGCTACTTATCTTCCACGATGACTTCGACGACGTCGTTAAGCACGAGCTCCAGCCGGTCCGGCATGCCGTCGTCCACCAATGGGCCGAGGACGTTCACCATTACGTTCTGCTTCCCGGAGCCCTGCGGGCGAAATGTTTGGATGATCGGCTCCCTGGAAAAGGCTTGCCGGTGGCGCTCGAGGAGAAGCTGCTAGGCGCGATCGCGTGGCACCTTCCGCATGAAGAGCATAAGGTCAGAGGGCTTCTGCGCGACCAAGAAATCATCCCAGTTGTCACACTTGGTGATGGTAGGCCGCATTTCCCGGCACTGGATCCTATCCGGCTGGAGCCGCATCGCCCTCTTCAGTTCTCGGAGGTCCTCCTCCTTCGAGCGGTGGTCGACGGTCATCTCCTCGTAGTAGCCGGCAGCCTCGCGCAGCAATTCGTGTGGGGCCTCGCCCGTTATTGGTGGGAGCTGATCGCTAATGCGCCACGACCTGGTCACCACTGTAGATGACCTGAACGCCCCTGGAATCTAGCCACTAGAGAAAGGTCTCGAGGATGGGGCCGAGACGGTGCACACTACGTCCTAGACGACGACGCAGGGGACAAACTTCTGGCCCATCACTTGCGGGGACCGTGCCCCGGCGGAAAAACTAGTGGTACGTCTGGGACTTCCATTCCGGGCTCTCATCTTCTTCGAGAGGCGGTGGGTGGGCGTGAACACCAGGGGACCGCGTGGGCGAAAGATATAGACTGCTCGCGTCATCTTCTTCGCGCCGCCGCCCCCGTTGAGATAGCCGAGGGCGTGGTGCATAAGCAGGTCTGGACTAGAGGAATGCCAGCCCCGGCCCCCAGTAGTCGGTCGTTGTGGAATGTGATCTCGAGCGGCTTCCCCCTGCTGGCGCCATACTTACCACTCGAGTGGAGGGCTCGCCGGTGATAACACTGACGATAATAGCGCACCGTGTGGCTGTCTCGAGCGCCGCAAGGTCCTTGTGGGGCTCGCCACCCAGGCCCCCATTTTCGCAAGCTCTGCCGCCGTTAGTCCTTGCCCCCGCGTGGCGCACTTGAGGTGGTGTAGGGACGCTTGGGTGACGCAATTGAGGTCGCTCGCGCGCATTGGGGCGACGTTGGCTGGGTCTGGCGCTCTGATGGGGTAGAATCCGTATACGTCAGCTGACATCGGCTAGGCGTTCCCGAAGTAAGGTCGTTTTCCTCCTGCTCTTTGACCAGCTTGATCTTGAGGAGGTATGCGCCTACTACGGCGACGACCACGTCGCCGAGTTCATGAGGTTCCGGGGTCTCCTGTGCCAGGAGCGAAGACGTGAGCAGCGCCTTTCCGGGCGAGCTGCTTTTAGGCGCGCCCACGAGCTTCGGCTCGGCCTCGAGACTGCCTGCTACCATCGGTCGGTCAAAGTCAAAGCCGACGGCGGTGTCGACCGCACAAAGGCGACCGAACTCGGCGGCGAAGTCCGCGGCGTCGCGGCGCTTGGCCTCGTTTGCCTCTCGGCCGTGGTGGCCGCTGTGGAGCGGTCGAAGTTCTCGCGGAGGGCATCTAGGGCCACGCAAGAGCGGGGGTAGGCTGGTCGTAAGCCAGTGGCGGCTTCGAAGTCGGGGATTAATGCTGATGCTTCTTTCGCGAGCATCATTATTGACAGGTATGAGTGGTCCATTCACCCATGTTAGTCACTTCGGATGGGTATATGCAACCTTGTATATCCTCGAGTCATTAAATTGGAAATTGGGGAGCGGTCAATCTCGGCCAGACGTTTATACTCCTACTCCAACGCTGCATTCTTTCGCTGTCAGTTCTTGACATATTCTAAAGCTTGAAAGAGAAGGAAAATGTTTTTTACACCCCTGCCGCACTTGCTACACGGCTGAGTGCCCCCCCCCTTTCAGAGGCGCATCAAGTGGACTTTACAGTTCATGCCCAGGCATGCAGGAGCGACCGCAGATGTCGGTTGTGTCCATCAAGAGCCAGACCCACGTGTTTGTTCCTCAAGTCATTGCTTGTAGGAGTTGCTTATCGCCTCGTATACTATAACGATGGGTATGCCTTTAACATGGGAAAAGAAGAGGATATTTTGAATAACGAAGGTGCCGAACCCGGAGGTTTTCCACTTAGAGTGTCGTGGCATCGACAGCAATGACAATGACGACGCTCAATGACACTACGATTAGTGTAGCTATGCAACATGGCGGACGTGGAAATCTACCTGAAGAACAAGTGGAGATATTTTTTGTTGTATTAATTGTCTAGAGCTGTCAGTTATATATCTATTGCTTTATAATACTCTCCAGCCTGATCGTAGATAACTCAAAATCTAGTGTATCTGATCTCAACCAGACTGAAACTACAACCACAACACCGGAGTCAATTGGTAATATGGAGGGGAATGCCCATCAACCGTACAACCTACCACAGGCTTTATTTTCGGCACTGCTTACATTACAGGATCAAATATCGGACTTTCGCAAATCCCTGCTGTACCGTCCACACCTACTCGACAGTGCGTACAAAGGGACATACCTGATCAACATTCTAATAAAGATGTGTGGTCGCGGTAAGAGTCAAAGCTGGATACTATACTGGATCGACTAAGCAATATGGAATGTTAAGTAAAAGCTATTGATACAAAGGTACAACAGGTTGATGCTGAACTCGCTGAAGTCAAAACAAAGGTAAATGAATTATACGAGCTTGTAAAATTTACACATGATATTGGGGTAAGATTGGTGTCATTGAAGGTGCAGTGGGGGACATGTCGAACCGTTTTGGAGACTTACAGTTTGAGTATGAACAATTAAGAGACAATTTGGACGATTTGACTATTAGATCAATGCGTGACAACCTGTTATTACATGGACTGCAGGAAAGTCACGATGAAAACTGCGAGGCCGTCATACATGAATTTCTTCAGTCCAAACTTGACCAACCAGAAACAACGGCTACTATATTTGACCGCGCACACCGTATATGTCGGAAGCGATCCGACGCTGTAGGACTGAAGTTCTCTTACTTCAAAGAGCGAGAACTTGTTAGGGACCGGGCTATGTCACGACGTAGTAACCTGAGAGATGCTAATGTATGGGTTACCGAGCAATTACCCAGTGAAATACATTTTGAGCGGAAACGTTTGATGCAGGAATATATCAAGATGAAGGAAAGAAATCCACATGTTCGATGGCAATGTAGGAAGCTCTATGTGGACGGCAAAGTTATTCAGGTCTAAAGGAGCAGTGGTAATCCTGCTGGTGTTTTCAGTAATACACGTCATACAAATGCTAATACTAATAGGTAGGGTGAAAACGAAGACAGACGGAACATTTTGTACTGGAATGTAGATGGTTTAACACAGGTGCTTAAAGAAAATGGCGAATTCTGCGAACTGTTCAATACTGGGGACATATTGATTCTGTTAGAGACATGGAAATCTAAAAGTAGTAAACTGTTATTCACTGGATTTGATCACTTTCATTCATATCGTCCATATGTACATAAAAAATCGCGACGTAATAGTGGGGGTATCGTTGTTTACTTTAGGAAGGAAATAGCTAATGGTATCAAATGTATAAACCAATCTGATTGGTTTATATGGTTCAAACAAAGTGGTTCATTTTTTAAAACTAATACTGATATTTTTATATGTGGTGTTTACATGCCCCCAGAAAACTCAAGCTACTAAAATACAAACAGGGACAATCTATTTGATAAGCTACAGTGTGACATTGAGAAGTTGTCATTGTTGGGTAAAATTCTAATAGCTGGTGACCTAAACGCCATAACTGGTAACAAGCCGGATTATATAAGCAGTGACTACATAATATCAGGTGTTGACATTCAGGGATTAGTGCTCTCTCCATGCCCTGAGAGAATATCTCTAGACTTTAAAACAAACTCTTTCGGAACACACTTACTTGATTTGTGTAAGGCAACTGATTTACGGATAGCTAATGG
>JAQQZZ010042786.1:0-10344 GCA_030265115.1 Mopalia vespertina | reverse complement strand
TAGGTATTGTGAACATGATAATTTTTAGATCAAATTCACAGATTAACTTGAAACCTGGAACTTCGCTCCCTCCTACTAAAACATATAGGATAGGATTGCATTTCATCAAATTGCGCAAAACAATATGGCCGCCATTGCATAATATTTACACCTATGTGTTGGAAACGCGATCATTTTGAGAACAAATTCACTCAATAACTTTAAACTTTTGCGGTAACTCCCCTCATTAAGATAAAGGATTGGATTGCATTCCATTTAACCAAATTCCGTGAAACAAAATGGCCACCATTGCATTATTTTACGATATTCACTTCTAATCCTATGTTTTGTGAACATGATTGCTTGAGACAAATTCACCGATTAACTTGGAATTTAGCTTTCTTGTATTGAGACGAAGGATAGGATTGCATTGCATTTCATCAAATTACACAAAACAATATTGACGCCTTTGTGCTGTTTAATGATAATTTGAGAACAAGTTCAACGATTAACTGGAAATTTGAACTGTGCTTCCTCTCTTAAAGATGACAAATTGGTATGGATATCACCAAATTCAATAAAACAAAATAGCAACCATTGCATAATTTAGCACGTTACGTAGACATGTATGTGTTGTGAACAAAAGGCTTGAGAACATAGTCATATACTTGTTTTAAATCTGTAAAACAGTGGCTGTATTTCACTAAGTTTCACAGAAAACGTGGTGGACATTGCACCAAAAATAGGTTCTTCAACAAAAGCAGAAAAAAAGCCTTTAGTCATGGACCGTCTAGCTACTCAGCTTGTATAACCAACACGTACGAATAGGTATGCTTCTGAAAGATCTCTGTCTTCCAGCGTTAAACCCCAGACAAACAATATCATTTCCCTGGTGCTCTCGAGTCTGAAAGGCAACACGAAGCCGATCTGTTAATGATGTCTCTGTATTGTTTGTTCTGATCTGTCAGTGACATCTATGGAGATTGGACTGGCTGGCCGTCATTTAAGTGAAATAACCTGAAGTACGGCGTTAACCCCAATCCAACGTACAAACAAATGAGAATTGTTTGTTAGCCCCAAGTTTCAGATAGGAGGTTTTTATGTGGTCGTTCTGTTTGAGTTAAGAGGAAACTGGAAACAAATTTGTTGAGGCGTCTTGCAGAATTACTTTGCTCTCTTGCGAAGGTTGGTTGATTTATTGATTGATGATTTACGCCGTGCTTAAGGGTATGTCACACATTTGACGGCGGTGTATTCCAACAATAATTGATACTAGCACAACCATAAAATGTAAGGTGTTTTGATACTGTGGATAAGTTAATCTTCCTCCATAGTGACCTCCGTCGTGGATCAAAATTGTCCATTTTTTTAACTCTTTATTCTTTCGTTCCTGGTTCTCGAAAGAGCATCTTTTATTGCTCCTTTTTTTCTCTGTACTGGTTGTCAGTGACGTCATGGGTCATACAAAATAAATTAACAAACATCCAAAGAAGTGCGGATTTCATGAAATCTGTTTTCCCCAGTATTTAAATAAATGCAACATAAATATACACCCTATCATGCGATTTATATGACAGAGTTTGACGCGAGACATACATTACAAAATACATAAGACGAAACTCAAATTTTTATGTGACTATAAATATTTTTCTCGTTAGCTTTACAACAGACAATATCGTATACAGTATAGGTTCTATGACCGAGTTTGACACCAACAGCCGGGCTAATGGATCCATTAGCTTCAAATTAGTTAATGGTGTTAGAAAATATGAGGTTTGTCTGCGTCACTTTCGTGGCCTTGACATATAGACAAGTATTTGTATTGTTTAAAAGGAAACATTCGTATTTAGTACTTTTAGACCTTTTATGTGTACTTAATTACAATATTTATGTTGCTTGGTGTCTAGAGTCCAGCTCTAAGATGATGTCGACTCGTGAGCAAACAATTTACAAAGCCCAGGATTTTCCACTAAGTACTGGTCATCCATCGATTGTGATACGACGAATGATATTAAAAACCCATGCATCAAACTAATGTAACCATTATTTCGTGCATGATACATAAAGAAAATGTGGATTTATCTCTATAGGTATCTCAAAACATTAAGTATGTTCCTTTTCTGGCCTTTTTCACAGAATCTCCAGTTGCCACAACTCAAGCCAATGTTAGCGGAGAGTCTTATAACACAGCGTCTCGAAATACTTTTGGCTTCTATCAAGAGAGAGCCGACCCGATGGCGCGACTTTCAGGAAGACCGTTTGACATTGAACCAGATAGTGTGCAACTAAGTCCAATGCGCGGATCTCCAAGAAGCATGGCCAGACCTGAGACGATTCGAAAGAGAAACTTGTACATTAAATCAAGAATGTCCAAATTGGAAGGAAAATCTTCACAGACGATCCTAAACATCGTCAGTGCTGTGGGCGTTTTCGAAAACTGGCTCTGGGAAACCCGTCAGAAAACGCAACATATTGAAGACATTGAACCAGCACAGTTAGATTCGTACTTGGTGGACTTTTTCACAACAATAACAAAACCCAATGGTCAGAATTACGAGCCGAAGTCCTTCCTTGGCCTTCGATCTTATATAGACCGATTTCTGAGAGATAAGGGAGCGCCGTTCTCTATAACAACTTGGCCCTTATTTGTCCAAAGCCAAAAGGCATTTTCTGCCAGACGAAAACTAATAATCCGTGAACCGATCTCAGACGAACGCCAGAATTCAAGTTGCGACTCTACAAAACAATTTTTGACCTAACTCAAAATTTAATTGAATTCGTTTCAAATGCCCTTTTCAGTGTTTCAAAGTAGCTTAGTTTTTAAGGGCGACTCAATAGTATGAAGGTTCTGAATCCCAAATATTAAAATTTCAGATTTGTAAATAAGGCGTTTATGAGCATTTCAAACTGTGGCTTGCATCATAATTTTTAGTGTATGTAAAATAAGTTTAGGTCGAAAATCAGTGGTCTTCCCTTTAAGTTTGAGCATTGACTTCCGATGAACACGAAACAAACGAAGTTCGTTAAAATATAAAAAACCCAATCGACTAAACCTCGTGAGATTCTCGTTACTGTGGTATCCTAACTACTCTCGGACCGTGATGGATGTATGAATATGCATAAAAATCGTATATTTGATTCGCAGGAAGCCTAATTACCGCATTTCCCACTTTAAAATAAATCTAGAGAATTCCATATAGCTTTAGATATGCATATTTAGTTCAGGGTGCGTTTTGCTCTAAACCCGAAACAGATGAAAACGGTGAAATCTCTACTCAATTAGGACCATGTTTATCAATTGATTTGAAAAAATTATTATGTCTAATATCATTTGACGTCCAGATGATATGAGCAGTACATTCCAGGATTTCCGAGTGTTCAACAACGTTGATTCAATAAGTATACATTTGTTTATTATCCGTCAACCAAATTTGTTGTGTTCTGATTGGTCAATTTGCAGGGATTAAAAGCCGGTAGACCCTGTGGGATTTCTCATGTCACAAGATTTCACGGGTTATATAAAAACAAACATGGCCGCCTCCACTTTAAACTTTGTTTTCAATATTTAATAAAACCTATTGTAGAAATCGATTTTTGGTTGACACAAACATAGTTCAGAACATATCAGCTTTACAATTGCTGACAAAAATGTTCTGAAGGAATTTCCAGCCTTCATTAATTTATTTGTTATTATTATTTAAAGTTAAACCCGATGCTCATGAACTAGTGTGAAACTCGCATACACTGTTTGTCCGCAGGAACCGCACCAGCAGATTGAACAGCCTGTCAAATTGATGCTGGGAAATACGTTCATCGGATTTTTTTTTACCACACGGTGTTTCCAGTCTCGCAAGCAAGAGTAGCAGATTTGAACGCTGGTGATACCGCCAGATCGGCAAAACAGATTTGTGTCGCCTGTATCGCTGCCCATTTATTAAACGAAGATTGTAGATCTCCCACGATGCAAAATGGCAGACTCGGACCAATCGGTAGCGCTCGTGCCATTCTAAAATATAATCGATTTTACTTCCTCCGTTGAGACATTGACTATGAAGATACACCCGGGCCATCTTATTTTGCACTTCTTTGATTTGCTGATCTGTGGCTGATAGTTCGCCCTAAATATTGACGGAAATTAATGCGCGATGGCCTGGCATAGCCAGTGTTGTCTTAGTCTCGTCCACTATAGAAACTCTCACGAGAATACGATTGCTGTGGCATACGTCGCCCAAAATATTGGCGGAAATTAATGCGCGATGGCCTGGCATAGCCAGTGTTGTCCTAGTCTCGTCCACTATAGAAACTCTCACGAGAATACGATTGCGATCGTGCATGTCTGAACATCCCTCGGCCATTTGCGTACCGTAAATAATCTCTGGCGATTATTGGGTCATTTTGAATTCAATCACGGGAGGTAACTGGCATGGATTTACTTTTCATCATATGACTGAGTTATCCACGTATTTATTGTTTACGTCTAAAGGCTATTCTTGCGTTGATATGGTGACGTCATTGGAGCTACACCATTATTAAAATACTTACAGCGGACGAAATTTGAACTATTTGCAAAGAGGAACATTTTGTTTAAACGTTTTGTTTAAATGTGATTTTACCCGAAAAACGGGCTTGTTTGATGTGTTTCTTTTTATACAAATCCGCGGAGTACTTTGGTTGATTTCCACGCATGCGCACAAAACTGTGCCTCATTTTTTGGAAGTTCGTCCTTGATTTTTTTAAAAATTTTCTGAAAGCTGTACTTTACATTTTTATAAGACTTCCCAAGGTGGGATAGACAAAAAAGTCCACTGTGATCGATCTAATCAAAATTTTAAAAAATTGAGGCACCGTTTACCCGTTCAGGGACTATTCTACTAGGTCAACTTATCTTTTGAGTCTTATCGTTATTGCACTTCAATAAATATACCTTGAAAAATGCAGTCTATTTTTTTCTGTTGACAATTACTCATTTTGCAATAATTTAAGAAATAATAATTGGATTTTCACCACATTCACAAATATGAAATATGTAATCCTGAGTATTCAAGCTTTCAAAAAATATACATATATATGGTTCAGAATTATACTCTTCTGTATGATAGACTAAATACAACAGGTGTTCTGAAAATCGACCAAGGGGTCCATCAACACCTTAAATCACCGGCCAAAGTTTAAGACTAAATTGATCTTTTTTTAAAAATTGAATGTCTTTTTTAATCGAAAAGTCTACACTTGCAATGCAGGTAATCTCCAACAGGTGTCAAGAAATTTACAAATGTTCGCAAAAGAAATCATATGTGGGTTGTATTCTCTCCATTTTGTTATGTTAACATTGTGCTCAGGAATTGTGTAGGTGTGTGTAAAATGGCTTGTATAAAAACACTCCCATGATCTGCAGTCTGTAGCCAGGCTCTCCTCTTAGCGAAATAAACACTTTAAAAAGGCGCATTCCAAAAAGTGAATATGCATTTTAATAAGGCATTAAATGTGAAAAGATAAGGAACTTTAATATCGTTCATAAATGTGATAGTGTATTTTCGAATACCGCTGTACATTTGTAACTTAGGTGTACGTAGAAGAGTATATCTGTTTTGTTAGGTATTGTATGTGTCCTCGTTACGAGACGTTTTAATAAAGCTGTCATTGTTTTACTTATGTTTCTCTTTGGACTTGACTTGTAGCTGAACATTGTTACTCGTATCATATCAACGAGTCCTGTGGTGGCTATCTGAGCTCATGATTAATGCGTGATCAACAAAGCAACAAATTGATCAATGCGCATTCGGCGAAGGTGACTTTGCAGCCTTGTGTAACTGAGATCTAACTAGTTTCTGTCTAAGCTAGTAAAGTCAAATCTACGACAGATTTTGATTGGTCGTTTTGACCAAACTTGCCTATAGGACGACGGTGTATTCCAACAATAATTGACACCACCATAACCAAGATGTGAAGTGTTTCCACATCTTGGAGTGCTAAGTGCTGGGTAAAGACAGTGCTATTAAAGTACCCCGAGTGCTTAGTAAAGACAGCACTGCTACTCTTCAAACAAACTGTCCTTAGCCAGAGGGTGGTTTGTTAATTAGACTGGTCACCTCATTTGATTGAAACCGTAGCCGTCCTACCTCCGTGGCATTGCGAGTAGACGGCATGGCCATCAACCTGGTCCTGGTTTTGCAGTGATATTGGACAGATTATCGTGAATTCTGAAGTCGTGGTACAGCAATTTACAATGGCATCAATGCACCAGAACTAAGGAATACCTGGCAATGCAACTCTTGCTTCGGTTATTAACATTTTAGCTAATCTTGAATGAACATAATGTTTTTTTACTCTAATGCATTTACACATTAACAAGCAGCTAAACCATTGGGTTTTTTTTTATATAAATATGGTGAAGAATAAAACTGCGCCACGACATTCCCTGATCAAAACGTGATGGCGTGGGTGAATCACAGAGTTGCAATCGGCATCAAAATGAGGATCATAGAAGAGGTTAAGAGGTTATAGCGATCAACACATACAGGCATGAATATTAAGAAATTATGTAATAACGGTCATTTTGATTAATGGAATTTGGTTAAATTCAATCCCGTCCGTCGTCTTAACAGGGGGAAGCTATATACCAAGTTAGAAGTTAATCGGTGAATTTGTTTTCAAGCTCGCATGTTCACAAACATTTGTGACGGACGGACGGCAAGACAGAAGGACGGACGCCGAGTAGCATTTCTAAGTCCCCCTACTATAGTAGTGGTGGATAATAATTGTTAACACTATTGATGATTTAAATACACAACAAACAATTTTTCTTGAAGTTGAATCCTGGAAAGTGGGGCTGTTGTGCTTACTACATCCATATACATAATATGCTCAGTGGTTAGAGGGTTGGGCTTGTAACCCAAGTCCCGGGTTCGAATTCCGGTGGAGGCAAGACATTTGTCTCTCTTCATTTATTCAAAAAATATATATATTGTATTGTATTGTATTGTCAAAAGTTGTTCAGAAGGTTGTGAAAGCATTTTAACTGTTAAAGCAAAGATGTCATCTTATGACAATAAAATTCCTGTGAAACTTATTGTGAAAGTTTAATACTGATCATCTCTTGGATTATCTTGCTCTGAAACTTGTTCTTTCTTTATACGGATAATGTATGCATACAAAAATATATTTTTTTCTTGTCGATGCAGTGGGGCGTAATGTTTTATATTGTCCTTTTGTTACCTTTGTATTGGTTAAGTTCGTTTATCATCAGGTATAGTATTGACATCGAGTTAATTACAAGTACCTGTGTCGCCCAACGTTATGGGAAAAAGCGTCTATTCTGCATAACCATTGTTGATTATTCTTGGTTGTCTGTTTTTCTCGCTAGATGGTGTTGTCATAAACTTAGATCATCAAGAAGAAATGGACGACCATCTTTATCAAGACGGTTCTGAAGATATAAGTGCAGCGGTTGTCTTCAAACAATCCGATATTCCGTCAGTCGGTGGAAATTCCATCAGGGGACAAACTCTAACAGCAGAATCTACACCCATAGCCGCTCGGCGCAATATGAAAAGCACGGTTGGTATTCTTTTGAATTGGCTGTTGCGGAAAGGGTATCTCAAAGGACGACAGCTCGAGGAATTCCCTGCAGATGAATTAGACAACTACCTCTGTGAATTCTTCCAAACAATAAGAACAAAACATGGCCAAGAATATAAATCAACGTCCCTGAGCAAAATACACATCTACGTGCATAGATACCTGCGTGACGCGGGCTACCCTTATTCCTTATCGACCTCCAGGCAGTTCGCAGCCAGTCAAAATGTACTGAAAACAAAGTACAAACAATTACAGCAGTTAGAAAAAGATGAACTACAGAAGGGTCTTTTTGGTCAGTAAGATTGATTTATTGAATGATTCGTGTTTTACGCCGTGCTCAATGGTATTTCACTTATATGATGGCGGTGTATTCCAGCAACCATTGACAGTAGAACAACCAAGATGTGAAGCGTTTCTATAAATGTGGAAAGTTAATTTTCCTCCAGTGTTAAGTATAGACAGCATTGCTACTCTCCAAATAAACTGCTCTTTGCCAGAGGGTTTGTCAGTGAGAGGATTAAATTAGGATGCTTCACATTCTCAATTCATCGAATAAAATCCACGGAAGTCGTCCAGGAAACAAAATGAACCGTTCCGGAGGTCATGTCCTAATACGGGCATTGAGGCGACATGCTTAGGCAAACCTCGTTATTTTACTACTTCAGACTTCTTGTCTATTCATGACGCCATACCTAACATACACATACGAAGAATATGGTAGAGACAGGGACTATCCATCGACGCAGCCTACCTGCGGGTTGTTGATGCTACTTTTGCAAAAAAATATTTCAAGCTGTGCTAAAGCGAAATTCATACGGTCTTATTAACTTTTATCTGCTACTCACCCTTATACTAGTAGAAACACTTGTGGCTGAGTGGTCTAGGTGGCTCTAGATCTGAGGGTCGTGGGTTCGATTCCCGGACAGGTTTCAACCGGCGAAATCTTCTGATCGTTAATCTTCAAACTAAGTAAGTGTTCTCCCAAAAATAACGAAGATACTGTTAATATTCACTTTCTTAAACACACCAAAAAAAACCCGGTCATCGTTTATCTGCATTATTGCCTAATCCACCTAAGTTTAAAACCGTTAAATGACCCTCCCTTGTCTTATACCGCAAACGTTATTTCGCAGAGACGTATTTTAATCAAATACAATAGATGGCGAAGTGATTGTGTTTTGTTTAAAAACAAAACAAGAGTATGACTAATTGTATGAGTAATTTGGTGGTAATGGCAAACACCCTTTCCAAAAACTGAACAAAGGAAAGCAGCACAGTCTTTGAAATAATCGCTGTCACTGACTCAGCAAAGGCGTTGGATTAGCTGCAATTAATCATCATCCGAACACATGGTATCTCTACAATCGTGTTCTCGCGAGAGTTTCTATAGTGGACGAGAATAAGACAACTCTCGTACGCCATGCTAAGCCATTACGCATTAATTCCCGCCAATATTTAGGGATACATATGCCAAACACCAGCAAAAAAAAGATGGCCCGGGTGTAACTTAGAGTCAATGTCTCGACGATGGAAATAGAATCGATTATATTTAAGAATGGGTATCTCTATATATAGACGCATATAGAGAGGCCATACGACATTACGCTCCTTATTTGTATTCTGACCTAGCCTGCTATGCTGGTTTTCTATTGGCACATGCACCTATAATCGCCGGGACTCCAGCCTTACAGCGACGCTCTACCGCACAACTGTCTCGTGTATTTTGGTGACCCAGATAACACGATAAAAGTTCTAATGTGACAAGGTTAACACATCCATGTGACCACGTCCTAACTTTGGCTCGCGGAGATCAGGTTAAGATAAAATGACTTAACAAAACCTAATAGAGGTGGCAATAACAACATTTATAAGATGCTTCACAGTTTATTTAAAAAGGACATTAAAAATTCTCTTTGCAAAACAGTGGTACCTAAGATAAAAAAAGCATTTTTTAAAGAAATTAACATTTTAAATTGTAAATTATATTTAAATGGTCGGGCCATTTTCGTGATAAAGCAGGGTCTTCTGAAATAGATACTTACGATTGTGGGATCCTGTAAAGGTCTTGCTGGACCCCAGGGTGGATTTTGACGAAAACATTTATCTAAGCCCCTACGTGACGAACATTTAATATGTACTTCTTGTTGGAAAGCTTGTTTACTCAGGATAACATATATGTAAATTTTTTGAAAATCCAATAATATCTTCAATAGATCAATGGATGTTGATGCACAAAAATACGGGGCCTTTTGGTGCGTTATTTCTCAAACTACTAAGCTTAATCAGAAGAAAAGTCATTGAACTAAAAATTGGTTGTTCATTTTTCGTTATTTTGTATCTTATAATTCCATTGGACATTTTTTCTGCCTATCCTAAAGAAATTCTATAAAAGCTATACCTTTCTAAAAGCATTAAAAAAAATCTAGGCCGATCTATGTAAATAAAAGTGGCAACTTATGAAGATTCCAAGATGAACCGTTTTCGAGAAATACGTTAGTGTCTATGAAGAGTCACCCCAAATCGGAATTGTCTGAAATGGGCATGAAAAGCTTAGTCTATATGTGAGCTATTTGCAGGTATTTGAGGGTGTTAAAAGATATATTAAAGGGAAAGACCACTGATTTTCGACCTAAACTTATTCTTTTTATTGCATTTTTCAAAGACAAACATCTGTATTGCATTTGCATTCGAGTAAGCATTGCCTTTAATAAGTTAATTTAACAGGCGGGACTGACGTCATTGTTCGAAAACACGGTTGGTCACCAGTGTGTCCGTTTGCTTATGGAT
>JAQQZZ010042764.1:0-10345 GCA_030265115.1 Mopalia vespertina | reverse complement strand
TAAGGTTTATTAGAAGCATGTCTCTGTGAGTTTATCTAGAACATAAGATGATTCATCGATTTTAATTGATCTACATCCCTGTGCCAGTGTGATTGCTTTTAAAAAATATAAATAATCTAGTGTCATAAACTATTGCAAAGTAATGGCGCATATAGTTCTAGTGAAATAGAACTGTAAGCGCCGATAATATTACTTTTCATTCCATTCCGATTCGTCTCCTTATTTTCAGATAAAAGAATATTTAGTGAGAGCAAACTAGACAACTTAAGAAACAATCTATAACGTATAATTTGATTTAAATAGTTAAATGGATTTCTTACTAAATAAACGTACATATACCTAGGTAGTGTTTAAGATATATAAAAAAGACAGACCTGACAGTAAATATATAATCAAACCGTATAAATAAAAGAGAAAAGCATTGAATGGTGGTCGAGGATTTGCGATCAGAATTTCTGAATAATTCATTTTTACTCGGCTTGCAAAGTTTCCGTAGGGTTTGATTGCGTTATGACACAAAGGAACTATTGATGCGCCTGAGCAATCATAATAAACAAAAGTTTGTAATCCGTACATGTCTTATAGTGTTGAATTAATTTGGTGTTAATAACATTAACAGCTATGGTGATTGAAATCAACACAAACATGTCTACAACACTAAGTGAATCCGAGGATGGGAATTATAACATGAGCCACAGTGGAAGTTGTCGTCACAAACCATACATGTTAAAGAACTCGACTCCAACGTAAATTACTAAGTCATCTTTCTTATCAATTATATTTTTAAAAGCATTTAATAGTTGGTGATAATTAACAAATATTGTTCCGATTCAATTTCTTGTTTTATTATGTTTCAATGTGAACAGTAGCACGACGGTGTTAGTAACTACATCAAATGGGAGTTTACACTAAAATCGTATTGTAGAAATGTAGCTGGAAATTGTTCGCATGGGAAACGTAATAGGAAGCGGATATGTTCAGTAGCTTGCGAGAATTAGAGCTCATTTAGTTATCAACTATCATTATACACTATCCGCCGTATATGTTTGCTTATTTCTCCAATATTTATTTGCTTTTAATTGAAAAGTATGTCACGTACGGGATAGCAAAGTAAACCGGATGTGCTAACGCTGTCGTTTTTGTTATTCTCCATAGGCGGAATTTCAACTGATGAGAGCTAGAGAGGAAAAAGGCAAGCTTTCACAAGAGTTATCCGATCTTCAGAGTAAGTATTTAACACATTTATATAGATTCTTATTGCTCTGTCCGTGATTCCTTAACTGTTGTCCAAATAACACCAAATATATAATTGAAAGTATTATGCGCTTGGTCCTCTTTCGTTATATTACCTCAGGCCACAACAATGGTGGATATGAAGGCGTACGCTTTTGATTGCGATAGAAAAAGATTACCTTGTATAACAAATTCCTTTATCTTTGCAACGTAATTAAGTAGAACAGCTTATTGCATATTGTTAATGTTAATTAGGCTGGAAAGGATACTATCGGTTTCAAAATCACCAGCAGCCTTGCCCGTTTTATTGGCAATCTCTGCGGTTTGTTGTTTCGACATAGCCTCTTATAAAATGGAGAAAAACTCGATACAAATCAGACGTTGTTGTTCTTTGGGCACATGAAGTAAAATCAAGAAATCTGACTCCTGTACAATAGACTTCTTGCCCGCTGTCGCTAGGTAGCACCCTCTATTCAATAACATTGCAGCTCGGCCGAGCGACTGCAAACGCTCGGTCTATTCTTTTAAGCATCCAGAGACTTTGTCGTTCCTTAGATCAAAATGGAAGAGAGGGTAAAGGCGGGGGGCATGCCGATTTTGAGTAGGTTTATTACTAAATAACCAACAAAGTAGTATACTTGATTTTGTAATTTAATCTGGCTCGTATAATTGAAATGTATTTATTATCAACAGATTTTTCAGATTCTAGTTTTGGTGTATATCTTACTTAAAGGTTAACATAACAATTAACAAAATGTTCTGTATTTGGTTTGTGACATTTTTTTTTTCATTTTTTTTATAGGTACCTCTGACCGACTCCAAGGGGATAAACAAAAGTTCACCCAAAGTTTCAACGATGAACTCAAGAAATTGCTTTCATAACCTCATCCATCTGCAATCTTAGTCGGAACAAAATTAAAAAAAACTGTCCGTGTCGGAGATTTCGAGTCAGCTTGAGACCACGTGATTGTTCTGGAACCAATCGGTGGTCATGGTTGTCTTGTCATCAATCCACGCGCATCAATTCTTTATGCTTTCATTGTCGTCACAGTAAATATTTGTCCATGTTCAAGAAGCCATACACAATTATAGTGTAGAAGGTGTAAACTATTCGAAATGTGTACTCTGTACGGAAATTGTCTCCCTTTGCATCTTTAAGCGCCGTTAAAGGTAAACTTGATACCTTCTACGCGAAACGAAAGAAATGGAATAAAAATGAACATTGTTTATATATTAAGAATGTTTGTGTTCATTTTTTCTTGTCTTTGATTGCATGTTAGCGATTTTCTGTTCTGGCGACTTGAATTCTCAATCATCATGAAGGAATTAAATCGACCTCTACCAAGTTACTGGATTATATACGTTTCCCATTCCAAAGAAAAACATAGCTTGTTCATTTTTTCTCACGGTGGAATCTTGGCAGTTATGTTAGATGCCAGGGAAAAGTTGTTCAATGCCCCGATATGGCGCATTCTCACGGTGTGATTTGTAGTAAATATTTGGGTCGATTTTTTTCTCGACCAATCAAAAAGCCCAACATAAGGGGCATCCCCATAAGTATATCGTAAGTATGTCCGTCAATTGTTATACTTATTATAGTGAAAAACAGAAATTTGGTACTTTGGACTTATTCATTAATCATAAATATAAGAATTTGAAATGGAATATTGGCAGTCATGTTAGATGCCAGGGGCAGGTTTTTCAATGTCCCGTTAAGGCCGTTCTCACGGTACGATTTGTAGACACGGCTTATGGAGATGCTCCTTAAGGGGAATCCCCTGGAATCGTTACTACAAATCACACCGTGAGAATGCGCCTTATCGGGGCATTGAACAACCTGCCCCTGTCATCTAACATGACTGCCAAGATTCCAGTCCAAGATTCCATATTTCTGTTTTATACTGAAATAAGGGTAACAACTACCTGACATGACAAATGTAGTGTTACACGATGCACCCTATTAAATTTGATAAATTGTACCAAATGTGAACGATTTCACAAAATGCAATGAATTATTCAATCCTTAATAGCGGGCTATTATTGACTTTTGATTAATGAATTAGTTTTGGATTATTACACACAAACATGTGCTATATGTTTTAGTGTCGTTAGCAATAGACCAGGAAACTTGAGTGGGGATATATATACCAACCCTTTTATTTACAAGCAACTTGTCAGTCTATATTATACCAACGTTCTCAATCTTGATAATAGCCTTGGCTTCTAGACAGATAAAGCTGTTATATTGTAAATAAACAAATCGTCCAGTTTCTTTGTCCTAATGTACTGGGTCCCGTTTCACAAAGCGATCTGAGCTTACGCAAAACGTAATAACCATGACGACTAGTGTTGAAGACATAGTGTTGCCATGACAGTTACGTTCAACGTCAACTAAGATCGCTTTGTGAAAGTATCTTCTGTTCTATTGCGTTGATTTTTTCAGAAAAAACCCCCACAAAACAATGAAACAACTTTTTGTTTTATAGTTTCTTTGTCTTAATGTACTGGTGCTCGTTTCACAAAGCGATCGTAGCTTACGTTGAACGTAATTGCAATGGCAACAATATGTCTTTAGTACTGGTCTTCGTGGTAATTACGTATAACGTAAGCTAAGATCGATTTGTGAAACGAGCCGCTGCCAATTAGACTGAATTGTCTACTGTTGTGGGATAGAGCAAAGGGTGATCCCAAGCAATGGTCAATCAACTTTAATTGTATTTATCTCCGGGATTCACGGCAATAAACGAACCCTTATTTCCAATCTTATACATTATTTGTTTATGTATATTCAAGGACTTTTTTCTCTTAAAATGAAAGCAATCATCCCTAAATATTCAAATGGTTAAGTTCAAAACAGCGACGTGGAGAAATTCTATTCATTGATTAAACTTTGAAGGCAGCCGATAGTGAACAATACAAACTGTCACCCCCATTTTGAGTGTCAACATGGAACCTCCAGGGACTTGGCATCAATTGTTCTCTCGTGAAACAGTTTCACGTCATCTATTCCTTTAATAAGACTTTAAGCAAGCACGTTCTATTCTTTACATAATTATTTAGAATATAGATTTCATTGACGCTATACATATATACAATTATTTCTTTTAGGCCTTACTCGTTTTTCAATACGATAAGCACAAATGTCTCATACGAATCACAATCGATGGATTAAGTATTCTCTTGATATACACTATATTCTAGTAGGCACGTGTATTTACTTCTTTGATAACATTTACATAATTATTGACAAAAAGGTATTTATTCCACCAAACTGTAAGAACCGTTACCGGCTCGGAAAAATATAACGTAGAACCTATTGTACACTTTGTATGTATATTGAAAATCTATCGAAATAACAGAAGATATATGATATTCAAAAGATATCCTGAAATATCCAAATAGTGTTGCCATTTTAAGGCTATGTCACTTAAAGCCCTATTAGACTGAAGGTACACAAGAATCCAACTTAATGTTGCATTTGCTTTCTTCAGATGCATCAGTCATTTTAAAAAACAAATCTCAAGCTTTATCTTAAAAGTGCTATACTATCCTTCTGTTTACATATATTTTAAAGATTTACGCGGCTAATTAATATACTGAATTTAACAGATTTGCTGGATGCTCCTTTTAACATTGGAAAGTGTTATTGAGTTTTAGTCTCTTGCACTCGTCTTATGAAGTTAAAGAAATCGGATGATCTTCATCGGTGTCCTCTCTGTCTCCTTCCTACCCCCGCCACTCCCTTCCGTCATCTACATGCTCTAGGGAGGAATGTCTGGGGTGGTACCCCTGGAGCTATGTACTTTAGTTGGTAGCATTTTAATGTAAGCCCAAGACTAGTTCAAATTAGAGAATACAGATTACCATGCTTATGTCTCTAAATTGTGATAATACGGAAAAAGAACTAGCAAATTAATCAAACAGATTGGAACCATATTTAAAAAGGAAATTTTAAGAGAAACAAAAACATCGATAGGTCTTTGAATCTATAAAGAGTTTAACCTGGGGCTTTCATTTGATGACTAAATTCGTGAAGGTCTATAAGAGAGTGCTTATGGTTTGGATTGATATGCAAATAAAATGATCATCATCACTTTCTCTCGAGATGTCTGTAGGTTACCCATAACAACTCGAGGTTAAGATCTATTTAGAAACTTGTCTCTTGGAGTTTATCTAGAATTGGAGATCATTCATCGGTTTTAATAAATCGACATCCCTGTGCCAGTGTGATTAATTTGTAGAAATACGTATTAGATGTATATACGCCTTTCTCCTCAGTATTGTGTTGTTACGTATGTAGATCTGACAAGATTCTATACCAATCCACGGTGATTGGTTGGTCTATAGAGGGACCAATCACTTAACTGTTCCAGAAAACTTGGTAATGCTATGGCAATGAATTTCGTGTTGTGTTTATTTTTTATTTGTCAATTGAGACAAAGACGTTGCTTGAACTCTTGAGCAGACTGATAAAACTGCGATGCGAAAATACAAGGAAGCTAAATATGATCGGAGTTTAGGACGCACAACAACAAATAATTATAATTAAAAAATGTATAGTTAACGCCTTGTATATTTATTTATGCCTTTCTCAATTAAAACTTTATACCTGTTTCTCGAGAAAAAGAAAGAAACATTTGCAGTAATTTTATTCATTTTGTTATACCGGCACCTGGTATTTGTTTTCGTTTTCCGTTTCAGTTGGAATTCCAGTTGGAGACTGTTCAAGGGGAGAGAAATGCCCACGCTAAAGAAATCCTAGAAATGAGAGGTAAAGAACAACCAAGTCAACCTAAGAAACTGTACTGCTATTAAATTAATCTATAAACAGCGTTGTATTGCATTTCTCAAATATTTAAATTTCTTTTAATAAAGTACGTATGTAGATCTATACATAAATGCCAAATTGCATCGAAGACTGACAGGAACGAAGCAGGGGCGACAACCGAGTTGCGAAGATATGTCTGTGTAACCGTAAATAACCTGTAGGGGAGTTCCCATGTATTAGTGATCTCAGCGTAAGAGTTAACCCATTGGGGTTAGATCCCACATTTAACCTAGGGTTAAGATAACATGTAACCATAGAGTTACATGGGAGCCTCCTTTAAAAGGGAAGAAAACAAAAGAACAAAGTCATAATCAAATCAAACATTTAACCAAATTGTTAACAAAAAAAAGTATAACATTTCTGGGGGAGCACCAGCTTTTAGTGGAAAACAAAGCACCCTATACATAAAATATAATAGCCGTATTGTTGGCAACTTGGTAGATTGTATGATTTTATTGTGACTTTACTTTTTTTTAAAAACATAATAAAAAAAACCATAGGGTATTTTTTACCTTTAAATACTTGAAACATTATCTGATGCAGTTGTTGTGATGCAGAATGTCATTCTTGCCATTTCTAGATGAGCTGGGAAGCCTTCAAGCGGAACACAGAGAATCTAGTCGTCGTCTAGCAGATAAGTTCACATTATTACATTTACAGTAGTTCTGGTAGAAGATATTAAGCAAGGGCTTGTGGGTTTTCGTTTTCCACAGACCGGTACCGTGGTTGTTGCATTCAGTCCTATTCGAGCGTGGTATAAATTCAGAAGACAGGGGAAATCCTATAAACATGTATGGTACCGTTCAATCGGTAAATAAGATTTAATCACGTTATCACGTTGATTTCAAAGCGAATGTGTCCAATAAGTATACAGAATACTGTTACGAGTTCGCGGATTGGTACCACGCGCAATCACATTTGACCGTTATTTAAGTCCACCAAACATGGATTTCACACTCCGAGTAGGGCTGCCCCAACAAATTGGCCAAGCCGAATAAATGCCAATGAACTATAACCGATTTGTCACCACTTGTTCTATGCCACCAAAGTTTCGAGACGAAAAATAGTATCGGCTCTTCTGGGGGAGAGGGGCAATTGCATTCGGAGGAATATTAAGTGTATATATATTCATTTTCGATAATTCCAAAGCAGTTGTAACGAGTAATTCCAAAAGAATTAATTATAAACTAGTCTATAACCTTCAGAATATGATCTGAAGGTATCTGGTTGATTATACAATGTATATTATATAACTATTAACGTGGACTTTTTTGTTCTTGTTATTCTTTATACAGGTCGAAGGTCAACTTCAGAGAACAACAGATGAGAAGGACAGATTTGCTAAGGAACTTTCTGAACTTCAAGGTGTGTTTAATATAAAGGGCTACCTGGCTGTATACGTTTAGTTTAGTTTTTATATATATATAATTCTGGACGGGTGCAGTTTATGTCATGCAGAAGTGAGAAATCACTCTAAAGCACCAGTTGTTAATAACAAATGCTTCAGCACAACCGCATTTGTTGAATGATAACGCTCAAGAATAAAATCCAGCATTCAGTTACCACCGGAAACGTCATCCGGGGTTACCAGGACAAAAACAAATCTAGTCCTAAATTACACCGAGTGCTACATATCTAATCCTAATCTTAAAGGACTAGCCATGGGTTATCATCAAAAATTAAATTATGGTTGTCCACCAAAAACCTTGTTCTGAGTTACCTTAAATGTACCCCTGTGTTACCATTTGTCCTTCAGTCCAATCCTAGGTTACCATCAAAAGCATAAGCCTCACTTGCCATCGAATGCACAGTCCTGGTTAACTAATTACTATCAAATCCAACATGGTCTCACAATAACGCTGTAAAAATGCACACCTTTATCGTTTGGTTTGGGATGATTGTTATTCCGTATCACCCACCGCTAAAATGGTACCACCTGTCAACAAAGGGAAATAATCAGTAAAATAAAAGGCCTTTGGAATACTTACCTAAGAAACGAAAGCAGTAGCGTAAAGCCTGAACAATATTGTTGTCATCAAAATATATTTATTGTTAAATATAACTTAGCACAAGAAAAGTAGTTTTTACTTATTGTTTGTTGTTGTTTTACAGATTCTTCGGACCAACTCCGAGCAGATAAACAGCGATTTATCCAAAATGTAAACGATGAAGTGCGTAAACAGCTCGCATCTCACTGATTGCAGTACAGCTTTAGAGTTTTTACAAATATTTGCAAATTAACGATTTAATATATTTGGTGTCCTTTCATAAGAAAGTGTTATCGTTTAGGCTAAGTTATAAAATCATCCCACCAACACCTAAAATAAAAACTTATGATGTACCGTCTTGCTTGAATGCAACAATATTAGGCTTCCGAGCATTGATTCATCAGGCAGCCAATCAAAATTAGCCTCAGCGATATGTGATTGGTTTACCCAAACAGCTTGTCGTGACCAAGGTTTGTTTTGTGCGTACATAAAAGTTGGGCTATGTCTTTGTCAACACTGTAGGGCACTTCCCTTGCCTATAAACATATTTCGTTAATTTGATCTAATTCAGGTTTCCAATTTATAATTTAAGAGTTTTTGTAATGGTTTAACAGTTTGATTTATATTTAACTATTATCCTACCGAGTCTTCATTGTACCAAGAAACCTGGACCGTAAATGCCTTTTCCTGTAGATGTTGATGATTTGATATATATTTTTAGTGTAGAGAAAGAAAATTTAGCTCATATATAAACATACACACTGATAGTGAAAGTGAAAATGTAATTTCTTGACTGAAGCCTGTGATGGATGGAGTGTTCTTCCCCATAAGAGTTCCAGAAGTTGTCAATATTGTTGTTGATAAGTGTTGATATTTTTGTGAAATGGTAGTTATTTGAAATACATTGTGGGAATAAAATAAAAATCGACTTTGTAAAATAATTGATCTTTTGTAATAAAACCCTTGTCACAGACGATTTAACTGAATGATTTGATGGCTTGCCTTACCCGTAAGGGATCACAATTGAACTTATTGTAAAGTTGTTGAAACTAAAAGCTAGGTGGATTATTTTACCGAGACACGTGTTCGTTTTTTACTATGTTTGTTACTTTATTTGTTTGATTTTGGGTTTTGCGCCATACTTAAGGTCATTTAACTCATATAACTATACGTGTCATTTCAATAGGTGAAGGAAACCACCCTTGACGTCACTGCCAACAGACAAAAAACCCAGAAAGGACAATCGCATAAATACGCGTAAAATAAAGACATCCCAACATATCGACTTCGTGTTGTAACTTATCTCTGAGAGCACCAGAACTGAGAGCAACAATAAGCTCACTCCAACCACCCGTCGTTGTCTACGAAATAAAACAATGACATTGACTGGCTAGTCATTGGATTTTTTTTATCAAATTATTGATCTTTGATTTTTCAGATTTTTTTTTTTTTTTTTTTTTTTAAGCCTTAAGATAAGTATAAAATAATCCTATAAGATAAACCACTCAGATGTTAGACAGTTAGAAGGTTCCCAACAATCATACTGTAATAATTGGCACTGGAGGAATATTACTTTTCCAACAAAACAAAGTGAACTCACATTTTAGTGTGAGACAAATCAATCAGTCCATTGAAAGAAATGAAGCTGGCCGTGTCGCAATATTTTTTAAGATGGCTTGCTTATTGTTCGCTTGTTTCGTGCGCTGTGTAGCCTACTGAAGATCTTTATGACAAACTTACATACGGTAATACCACTCATAATAACGGAGAACCTAACTTTAATCCAGAAAATCCTAGACAAAACCGTAAAATAATCTTGAATACATCACGACGTTAAAAACAAGCCTACAAAATGTAAAACGAAAATGATTTTGTGGACATTACTGTTCAGGTAAAGGGAGATAATTCAGTCAGTACTGTGACTCCACTCTGTGTAGTCACCCTTAACAAGTGAGTCTTTCCTTTTTCATCTGTGTCTGGCAAATGCGTTATCAGAAATCGATTGATTTGGTTGGATGGTAGGCTTATTGATTGGTTGGTTGGCTGGTAGGTTGGTTGGTTTGCTGGTAGGTTGGTTGGTTGGTTGGTTCGTTGGTTGGTTGGTTGGTTGGTTGGTTGGTTGGATGGATGGTTGGTTGGTTGGTTGGTTGGTTGGCTGGTTGGTTGGTTGGTTGGTTGGTTGGTTGGTTAGCTGGTTGGCTGGTTGGTTGTTTGTTTGGTTGGTTGTTTGTTTGGTTGGTTGGTTGGTTGTATGGTTGGGTGGTTGGTTGGGTGGTTGGTTGGTTGGTTGATTGGT
>JAQQZZ010042753.1:0-10345 GCA_030265115.1 Mopalia vespertina | reverse complement strand
GTCACGAAAATTGGGCCCTTCATAATATACCGTACTTCAGGCAATGAAAAAAAAATAATTAAAAAAATAAAATAAAAGTCCGACCGACCGACTGGACTTGCCGAATCTTTGCTTGTTACCCGAAACAAACATAATATTAATTTTCGCCCTAGTGCTATCAGAGCACTGTATTATGTCCTGTGATTATCCTGTATTTGTCCCATCTTGTATTTGTTTTTCGCAAGTGGAGTCGAGGGTAGTCTCTTTCGCCCATTGGGCTGACATGCTGTGTGACATAACATTTAGTTAAACTCTAATCAAACAAACCATATTGTTGATGTTCTGATTGTAATGTTGTCAGATCTAAGTTCAGTGGAATTGTGTCCCCTCTTCTAAATTTTTTTTGCCCAGATGAGATCACTTTCAAGGCCAAATAGTACAATATAGTTATATCTAATGAGGTTGTAAAATTTTAACACGAGTAGAACTTTTATTTACCCAGGTAAACACATTTCCACTCAAGTAAAAATTATATCCACTCACTCAGGTCAAATTTTTATTTAAGTTGACATTGTACAAATGTATCTACATCTAGGTAAGCAGAAATATATTAACCTCTGTAGAAATTATAGTAGAGTTCAATTTAAAAAAATGTGTACATGAGAAAAAATAATGATGAGGTTTATGAGCCACCATAGTTTTTCCTGCAATTATTAATTATGTTCATTTTCCATAAAATAATAGTGATAATACATGACTGGGTATGTATTCTTAACTTAAGTGAAAATCTTTCATATATGAAAAAGGTAGAAAATAAAAAGACCAGTTGAAATGACCTTGCCCTTTGATATAGGGGGTTAGCAGCTGATGATTATATATTTTTCTTGTCACTTTATTTCAGACTCAGCACTTGAAGGAAGTTGAATTGAGCCTAAAATGGCTCTCTTGTAGGGAAACAATCCTCAAGTCACAAGTAGATGAACATCTCCTCAAGCTCAACAGTTCACAGCAAAGTCTTGTGAGTGATATGTTTTTGCCTTTATAATCAGCCATGGAAAAATGTAAAATCTCAAGCCACAAATTTTTTACCAGACATTAAAGGCACATACAGTATTTACAACAATGTTCCGCCCCTACAGGGTCTTAGGCAGAGGGGTGTCCACCCGCCCTTTGGAAACCATGAATTGAACAATTGCCTCATTTGGACACCCGGTTTCAGTAAACTTTAACATGTAGGAGAAGGGGGAAATGTTAAAATTTGACACCCAGTTACTTAAAAAGTGAACAAAAATGACCAATTTGGACACCATACTTTTGATTTCTGGCTAAGCCCCTGCACCCATGTGAATAATTTCACCTGAATAATAGTGGTATAGGCGCATATTTCCTATAGAAGATAGTAGTAGTACAACATGGCCCAGCCCAAGGTCAAAATGATTACAATAGTTTAATACTAATTGCAGATTTAAGAATTGCTAAAGACTGACACCGTTTCCCAACATCATAGCAAATTATAAATTTTCTATGATTTCGCAGGATTGCAAATGATTCGCAACAGCTTAATCCAGCACTTGTAGAAATATCACCTCTCAACCTGAAGAAAAATCTCCTTCTGAACATTAATCATTTACTGTATATTTGAGTGACAGTCCTTTGTAGCAATTTAAAATTTCTTAAAGTATTCAACATTATGGTTTTGTTGCTATCTTAACTTTTCGTTGTTTTTGCCTTTTATGTCAATGCACCAAAGTACACATTAATCCACATAAGGTCTTGCTGGGCCCCTTGGGCTCAAAATGAACCAAATTATTTTTAACGCTTGGATTAAAAGTTAGGTATTCAAACTCTATGTTGGTGAAAAAAATTCTAATTACAAACAGTTAAATTGGAGCCTATAATTTAGCTTTCCCATGATCATATATTCAAGTTGCAAAACTTTAATTGCCTATTTCTGGCGCTTCAGTTTTAAGCCGGATCTACATTTTCCAAGGCATATTGCTAGAAAACTATTTATGTTAGAAACTTCAAATTTGTACCTTTGTTAAGAGCACAATGCGATCTAGTAAACCATGCCTCATTTTTTAGAAGTTCGTCTTTGATTTTTTTTAATGTTTTCTGAAAGTTGTATTTTACATTTTAACAAGACTTTCCAACGTGGGATAGACAAAAGAATCCACTGGGATCGTTCTAATCAAAATTTAAAAAAAATGAGGCACCGTTTACTAGTTCAAGGACAATTCTACTCTGTCAACTAATTTATTGAGTCTTATCGTTATTGCACTTCATGAAATAAACCATGAAAAATGCAGTCTATTTTTTTCACCACATTCACATACATGTAATCCTGTGTATTCAAGCTTTCCAAAAATATATACATATATATGGTACAGATTTATATTCTTCTGCATAAGAGACTAAATACAACGGGTGTTCTGAAAATCGACTAAGGGGTCCAGCAAGACCGTAAACAATTCATTTAATATTGCTAGCTATCCTGTGAATAAAATCCATGGGGGCTTTTAAAAGAAACAATGGAGTGATGGAGGTATAACAGTGAAACCTTTATTCAGTAAAGGCTGCAGGATGCCGTGAGCTACTGTCAATAAAAACAACACACCAGCGTAAGCCTATTTCACAGGAAAGTACAACACACCAATCATACTTCTAATTAAACATTCAAATGTGTTAAAATATATATGTAGTTTTATATACTATTGGCCACAATGTAATTGCCATCCACATAGTGTGTTTTGTTAGGATTTCAAAAGAATCCAAGACAAGACAGGCATTTAACTTGTAGAAATGTACCTTATCCACATTGCCAGAGTTTTCCATCTGTTTGGGAGGTTCTTTTGCTTGTGAAGATGTCTGTTCATCTTCTGTTGAAATATTTATATGATATAAGATTTTAAAACAGCATTTAATATATGCTTGTCTTTTTTAAATATATAGATAATTAGGTAATAAAAACTTATAAACTCAGACTCTGTACTTTTAAACAAACTTATTTTTTGTTAAATTAACCCAAAAACAATGTTGGAAACTGTCAACAGGTCACCTCTACATAGTCTTGCATGGCAAAATACTTTTATAAAACTGGGAATCTCGTAAAGTTGGCAATGGCATTTATTTTTTATCTTTGAAAACAGTCTTCTGTGTTCAGGTGTCATGATAGTCATAAAATTACTTTTGAATGAAGTTTAACCTTTGTGATGGTCTTAAGAAGGCCACAATTCATAACCAGTCAGAGGTAAATTCAAAAAGCCATCTTAGCTTACGTAAAGTGTAACTACCATGATGACCAACACTGAAGACATAGTGGTGCCATCACAGTTATGTTCAATGTAAGCTACTATTGCTTTGTGCAACAGGCCCCTGTGTCCAGAGGTAAGGATACAAGGTCCCATTCTCAACATTCTGAGACTCCCATTTTATGCCATAAATTTAACAAGAAAATGGCTAATGGTCAATTGACATTTTTTGATGTGAAGTCCTGTTGTTAAGAGTGACATATCCTGAAGGTATTCACAAGTTTCAAATCTGTATACTGGATGTTCATTTTTCTTAGAATTTAGATAAACTTGCAATAAAAAAAACAAAGCCAATGGAGGATCTGTAGAATAAATGACATAAATAATAAATATATAACAAAAAAACGAAACCATAGATTAGTCAAGCACTAGTGAATACAAACAAAAGCATACAAAAGACAAGCCAACTAAATCTTTGGTTCAGACGATTCCACAAAGCAATGTTTGAGGACCAAGTTTTACTTATTCCTGCCACAAATCTCTTCATTTTTTAATTTAAATAGTCTTTTTGTTTTGTTTGAAAACTGACTATTTATTTATGTAGTCAAAAAACTTTATTCAATGCTGATATTTTACTGTTTTGAGATGTATGTTGCAAAATACAACAAGTGCACAATATTTCATTCCTATTTAAATATCTTGTCCAGAACAGGACAAAGAGCACAACCAAATCATGAATCACTGCAGACACTTGTATGCCCGGTGAATAGCCATCCAAGTCACTATCTCTTAAAGACTGTGATAACTTCATAAGCTGCCTCAAAATTGAGATATCCTTATCAAACCAACTATGGCTGATAAAGGGTCAGCTACAATCATTATGGCTAAGACTTACATAAATAAGACTGAACATCAGCAAGGTAATCTTGACCATTTTAGAAAGCTACATAACCCTTTTTGGCCGGAAAACCGCATAAATTTTAACGAAAAATTATATCTGTGGAGGATCAAAATTTCTGAAGTACAAAGTAAAGCAATTATCTACTCACAGGTCGGGACTAAAAAAATAGGCTTTTCTATATTCTTCTTTAAAGTCTTAAGCCACAGGATTTTACATGCAGGAAAATGATCTCTTGTTACATGAAAAGCCCTGAATCTCAACTTATATATATAATATCTTTTAAATTACACTTGAAAAATATTGAAATCTGGTCAAAAATGTCTGTCTTGACCATTAATTTAATGTGCATTTCAAAATGAAAATCTCTTAAAGAATCATTTGATTGGTGTCTTGTAGCACCATTGAATTTATCTATTGGATGATTATTATGTCCTGAATTTCATTTTTAACAATAGGCTAAATAAAGCATGGTAACAAACTGCAGAGAACGGTGCTTTCTACATTACAACACAGGAGACAATGTGAATTTTCAGTAGTGTGAAAGTTCACAAGGAACATGTTCAAAAGTGTCAACTTTGTAACATTTCATGTGTACAAATTTTCCGAATTTGAACATGTAACCCATGATGATAGGAAACCACAATAAAAACATACCCTGTATCTGCTGCATATCCTTCGTTATTTTTTGTTCATAATCGTCAGCCAAATATTGCCAATTATTTCTATTATCACAGCAGCCATCATACAATGGTTTTAATTTGTCTGATACCTGAGTAAACATCTGTTATGAAAGAAACAATTCAAACAAGAAAGGATAGTTTTTGGTACTGATTTGTACTGGCAATATGACTAGAGAATTGTATTTAGAATTCTAACGCATCTGAAACCAGTATAACATAAAAAATAGAAACTTATTGGGCCTTAAATTTTCATGAGTTCCATGAAAAAATAAATATCATCATAGCTATTGTCACAGAGTCTTTTTATGCTAATAGCCAGTCAGTGTCCAACTACACATGAAAACGGTTGCCTGCTTTGTCGTTCACCCCCAAAAACGAAAAGAATGTGTCAAAATGTTTTAGAATTGATACATTGATTATAGAATAGGGAAATTTAGAAAAAAAATTTCCTTGTTTCTAAGTTTAACACTTAACTGATCATACTTATGGGATACCCTAAATCACCTCCAATTTCGTCCATAATATGGCTACATTAAAATTTATTCAGTTAGAAAACATCAGGATTTCTCAGAAAACATAAATTTGTTTCCCAGGAACCATATCTTAGTGTCCTTAAAATAACTTTTAAAGTAGCCATATTATGGATGAAATGGGAGGTGATTTACAGTATACATATTGACTGAAGGAAATGAACACTCCTCAGTCTTAAATTTTATGTCAAAGAAAAACAGACTAAGACAAACTAATTCTTCTCAGGATTACTTCCAGCTCTAGCAATATCATATATTTGTTATTTCTTTACTAGGACATTTATAATAACAACACTACATGTAAGGCAAAATAATCAACAAGAATCGAAATGTAGAGTTTACAGATATTCCCTGAGGTTTACCGGCTGGTTAACGTTATTTTTGCAAGTTGTCTGTATACAAAAAATATCAAATCTTTTTATTAAAAATTGTGATCTTTATACCTCTCGACCAATCAGAACAGCGGGTTTAAGATCTGTTGGTGTCCATTCCTCGTAACTCATTACATCTGTTAACTCCCCTTTCACTAGACTGTTCTCAGATTGAAGCTGTTGAACAGATATAAACATTGATCATTAAAGTAAATTACATGACTGAATATTGTAAAGAAATTCACCATCTCTATTTCAAGGTTTCATCGTAACGCCATACTTACATGTAAACTCATGTGACAGCTAAGCTTCTATCTTATATGAAATAATTCACATTTAGGAAAAAAATGCATTCAGAATTTTATTTTTTTGTAAAAAAATTTATTTAAAAACCAAGAAGCTATAAATAAAGTTTAACAAATAACATCAAAACTTTCAATGTAAACAATTAAAGATAACCTTTAATTACATGAATACAAAATAACGGCACCTAAACTGTAATAGACTGTTATCCTTTTAACATAAAACCTTACCCTCAAGGATTCAATATTATTGATGGCAATCTCTGGGAGCAAAAAACTTACTTGAATCATTCCTAATTTTTTTCCCCATAAAAAACCCACTTCAAAATGGCGCACCTGTTTATGTGATGTAGGTTGACGGTATTCACTCTGACTTGTGGGCCGGCTTAATAAAGCTTCTTCTGCTTGTTTTAGCGCCACTTTCTGCTGCTGCTTGGCATCTGCCTACAGTACAACACCCGTTAACAATTAATTTATTAATGACATTGTGATCTGTATCTGGCATTTTAGTTTATATTACACTGTTAAATATTTTTGTCAAATGAAATTTGTCAACTGGCATTCGTTCAAAATTAAACATTTTTAATTATATTGAAAAACAAGTGACTGGAAAATTTCCTTTAAGCTTCCCCATATTGCTTCCAAATCTTAGCTAGTCGAAACTTGATTGAAGTTTATTCTATCCGATGAAAATCTCGAACAACTCAAAAAAGAATTCAGATACCAAAAATCATTAATCTTATTGAAATCATTTAAATCAACCCTAAATTCTAGGGTCAAAATTGTACTGTAAAGTACCAAATAAGTAAACTTATTTTTCATTTTGTGGCCAACTTAATTGCTTTAAAACTATAATCACTGAAAAGAAAAGAAAGGAAAAATGACCAGCAAGAAATTCTGTCAAGATTTAATGAAATTTTGTGATAAAGATTCAGCCCTGAATGACACAGAAAATGTAACCAGTGTGAGAATTCCAGAGTCATAAATCTTATTTATCTAGGAGTTGAACCAATGCGCCTGACACCAAAGCGTAATACTTCAACTTATTTCTATATTCTTAACAATTCACTTGTATCATTAAATATTATGTTTGAAAAGGCAATAATAGAGAGAATGGTGCTAAAAATAGTTTTCAGTATATATCAATTCTGTTTCACATATAGTTCAGTATATATCAATTCTGTTTCACACATAGTTCATCTTCTTTTGAGGCTAACTTGGCTTAATATGAACTAGCTTTACATTTATTATGCTTACAATGAGAAGGGAGACTACTCTGTTAATTGCAATCTAATATTGCTTCACTTTTAAGTTTCTAGTAGACACCAAAGATCCACCGTGAGGCTATAGTTTTTATCTTTACGGATATTTCACTTATATGATTTTGTTTGATTGGGGTTTAATGTCGTACTCAAGGGTATTTCGTCTTATATGACGACGTACCAGCCCAATGGGTGAAGGAAACCTCCCTCGACACCACTGGCAACCAACAAAGACAAGACGAGACAAATAGAGGACAAAAACAAGACGCAATACAGACACCACAAACAGTTCAGCTTCCTGTTCCCCTTTAGCTCTGAGAGCACCAGGGCAACATGAAGCTCCCACCAACCACCCACTTCACTTATATGAGGATGGAGTATGTACTTCTCTATGTCTTACTTAAATAGTACTGTGGAAAACTGAGAGGAAACCTCACAAAAACCTGGGCTGTGATTACAGGAGCCACATCATGTGACACCCTCATATACCTTAGGTGGGTAGAGCGACAAATCCCTCTTGGCCCCTCCCACATGAAACTATACTTAAATATTTTGCCATGTTAGACAAAAAGCATACCTTTATTTGGTGATTTTTTATAAATATAATTATTTAGGTTCATACGTATTGCATTCGTATAAAAATACCAAAAACAAATATTTCTCTGTAAATTACAATCCCCTGCCGATAGACTAAGCCACAAAGATTCAAATTCAGTCCACGATTTCTTACTCATGTGTTTGTTCAGATATTAACTCCAGTGTATAAAGAAAACTTTAATTGTGTAAATCCTTCAAATCACATTAGCGATTACAAACTCTGAACATTACAATGCACAATTATTCTGAATTTGTGGATTCAGAGTTGTTATGTTCTCCAGCTGTAGAGTACAGCGATGTAAAAGACGTCCAAAACAACAGATGTACAATTATTGAGATTTATTGGCCCATGTGCTTCTAAACATGATTAAAAATAAAATGAATGCCAAAAAGTAATAATTAAAATCATACCTGTGCTTCCTTCTTAACCAGCCAAGGGTCCTCATATCTTTTCTGACCACTTCTTTTGTGACGTCTGGCGATACAGTTTGGAATGGTGACTGGGAATGCATCTGAGGCGCGACCTAGCCGTAAAGTCTGAGAGCCAGGATGTATGACAAGAATCGTAGTACTCTGTATAGGCTATAAAATACATAGAGGTTCTTCAAGGGTTATTACTTTATTTGGACTAAATGTTAACTACAAGTACTTTCATCCGCAGACTGTATGTGCCTTGATATCCAAGAGATGATTATGAATGTAACAATATACACTACAGTACTGTTTATTTTTTTGATTAAGGTTTAACGTCATACTTGAGAATATATATAGATGAAGACTGCAAACAATTTGGGAATCCTATTAATCAGTCCTCCTAAACTAAGTTGGCATAACAAAGGGGAGACCCTGTTTTGTCTGTTCCTCCCAACAGCACAGGCCTGATATACCTGAGGGTCCCCAGTCCAACCATGGACAGTACATCTAAGTAGGACTAGTAGGCAGACACGCTAGCCACTAAGCCACGGTGGCCAGTTATACACTAGGGCTTAAACTAGAATGAGTATAAAAACTGAGTTTAGTCTGATGGTGTAACAGTTACTGTCATTGTTGCTCTATTTGCCAGTTGCCATTGGTACATGTATGTCATGGGAATCACAAAAATTATAATAACATAAAATAACAGTACTGCTGTCTAACCTTTATAATGTGATTGCAAACAACAATAAAACAGTTTGTAAAAGTAAATGTTTAAAATTCCAAAAACAAAATACATTGTCCAACCTGGGATGAGTATGTAGAGGGATTAGAAACACTGCTACCCTTCGAATCAGCAAACCATGAATGTGTTACTCAGTTAGCTTGTACGACTTCCAAATGACACATTGGGCATGTTGGTCAAACGTATGAAGTCTGCTCAGTAGGCCAACTTGCCCTAACTGGCACTCCCTACACTGCACAAGCCTTCTGAGCAGACTTCATATGTTTGACCTACTCATCCAATGTGTTGATTGGAACAAGCTAGCTGAGTAACACAATCATGGTTTGCTGATTCGAAGGGTAGCAGCATTTCTAATCCCTCTACATACTCATCCCAGGACCAATAAAACGGCTATATGTGGCAAAATTTAAAAAAAAAACATACCCAGACAGGCCTGATGACTACATTATGGCTTAGGATGAAAATTGGTCACAAGGAAAATCCGCCTAAATTTATAGTGCAAGTCTGTTCCTATTATGTGTTGTTATTTTAATAAGAGGTTCGTAATGAACTTCTGTTAGTTTCATGCAGCCCTACTGATTTCATCTTCCCAAACTCATGGATATGGTATAATCCATCTCCGGCCAAAACAAAGATGTTGAAAATGTTCATGGTAATCAAATAAAAATAACTATAAGACCATTGATCGTCATACCAGACTTTCCTGGCTGATGAAGCCACCCACAGAGAAAGCAAAAAGGCTTGTATATAGATTCATTTATAGTATTTCTGTTCAACTCTTTCTTTACAAGTGTCCCAAGCTTAAAAAGCTTTCGATTTAGCTTTCAATAACAAGGTTATTTTGGTTTTATCATAAAGGTATCCAGATGTTCCTGAAGCCATCTCCATGTAACACGGAACAGTACAATTACCGGTGTAATGTAAGATAACTCTTGGAGACTCAGGTATAAAAAAACAAAATCTTATATTGATTGATGCATTTTATTTTTTTATTTATTGAATGTTTAAAGGAGGAACAATTAACATTTATATATTTCAAGCCATAATGCAATGCATTGCATTTTGGTATTGCAGTTTCCATGTGGATTTTGGGGAATATTTATAAATTGTAAACCAGTTGTTACGGGAATTTAGTAAACTTAATGGACTCAATTTAATTTCCATTGATATAGTTGATTAGTGTAACATCATACCTACAAAATGGATTACAAAATTAAAGTAATTTATCATTAATCACTAGGTCAGCCATTATCTCCTTTAACGACTCCAGCATGGGTCGGTTTTCGTCGAAAAAACATGATAAAGCAGATGTT
>JAQQZZ010042731.1:0-10345 GCA_030265115.1 Mopalia vespertina | reverse complement strand
TGGGGGGCGGGGTGGCGCCCCTTGCGCATAAACAATTGGCAAAGCTTATGTACGTGGAGTCTTATCTGCCTACATTCACAATTGGCAAAAGCTTATGTACGTGAAGTCTTATCAGATATACAAGAAGGTAACCGAAACTACCACTGGGGGCCGCCCAGGGGCCGGGGAGGACTCCAGGAAGAAGGTGTGCCAGAACCCCCACCCCTTATACTACTCATGATGGTTTTGTACACCAGCATCAAATAGTCATCCTAATGGGTATTTCACTTACATGATGGTTTTGTACTCCAGCACCAAATAGTCATCCGAAAGGGTATTTCACTTACATTATGGCTTTGTACACAAGCACCAAATAGTCATCCTAATGGGTATTTCACTTACATGATGGGTTTGTACGCCAGCACCAAATAGTCATCCTAATAGGTATTTCGCTTACATTATGGGTTTGTACGCCAGCACCATTTAGTGATCCTAAATGGTATTTCACTTTCAGGACAGTTTTGTACACCAGCACCAAATAGCCAAACTAACACAATCATAAAGTACCAGGCGTTTAGCTTTGTTGAGAAAATTAATGTTCTTCAGATGCTAAGTACCGACAGGATGACATATTACATACTATTGTAATGCAAAGACGGTATAGAAATTGAAAATTGAAAATAACAAAATGTCAATTTTAAATTAAGCAAAAGAAATAAAAGAAAGAACATATCTAAAATGTTTTATTTGTTTAAAATTTACAAAGAATAATATTAAAGCAAAATAATATGCAGAAAATATTTTGAACTGAAAAATGTAAAATTATTAATAAATGCATAAAGGAAAATTACAAAAAATTAAACTCAACTTCAAAAAATAATTTAAGTTTCAAAGTGTTGGAATATATTATTTAAAATTAAAACAAAATTTAAATAAACAATTTAATATAAAAAATATTAAAATGTAAAGAACAAATATTAAGAAAAATGCATATTTAACAAAATGGTATATGAGGAATTCTGATTGAAGTAAAGAGAGGGTTAAATTAGGAAGAAAAAAAAAATTAAATTCAAAAGCAAAATGTTATTTCAAAATGTTTAATAATACATTTTAATCACTTTAACCAAAAATCTCATCCTCAAGTATTGAATATTAAGACTTGGGACGCCAGAGAAAGAGGATCTAAAAAGGCAATACATAAAGATAACCGAGATAAGTGATATAAAAAATGTAAGCAGATAGTATATAATTATGTAACCTATAGAAAATCAGTCGATGAGTTAAAAACAACCCAAGCCCTGGTTCAAATGTTTGTACGTACATTTCTCATTGTCTCAACAGCAAAGCCTACCAAGAATATATCCACCAGAGAAAAGTGAAATCAAAATAAAGTTAACGATTCGAGGATTTAAGCTGTAATACCAAACAAAACAAAACGACAACCATGTAATGTGTTAATTGAAGCTTCTATTTGTTGCAAAAAATCTTTTCTTAAGCATATAGACAGGGAAAATGAATGTGAAAAGTACTCTAATTAATACTACATTGTTCCATGCTCAGCCCATAAAATTTCTATCTCTTTCTCGTTTAGATTTAGTGATTTGTTATATGTTCCTTAAAACAGTCGTGTAAGCATTCGTCAACCATGCCTAGCTCTCAGCCAACACTAATATAATTTCCCACGGCGTTCGGTGCTTAACTGTTCACTTGATCAAATCAGTTTCTACTCACCATGCTTTCGTATCAGACTGTCTTCGTGTGAGTGTTCTGCAAACATATAAATGAAAGCATGACAGTTAGAAATGTAACTCAAAAGTGTTGCGTTTTGATTTCATTTTTTGGTCAGAAGTGATTTTAATTACGATATTTTCACGGATAAGCCCTGAATTGTGACATACGACTTGTTGGCGTGGGGTTTGACACCATACTTAAGGTAATTTCATTAATATGGGGTCCAGTCAGCCCGTCCACACGTCCGTTGTGACATACGACTTGTTTCATTGGGGTTGACCGTTGCACATACGGTTATTCCACTGAAATGGGATCCAGTCAACTTGTCAATACGTCAATCCGTCCATAGCCAACCCGTCCTCACATTATGCCAACTATTCCACAGTCTACTTGCAACCGGTCCACAGTCTTAAATACTGCTACTTGACCGATCACAATGCGAGTTCAGTTCAACTCAACACCAATTCGGCTACTACACACTACACAGGGACGACAAAAATGAACTGTGTCGAAGCTAATGTCGGCGATCTATATTTCGTACATATGTTTTTTATATGTAAGCCCAGCTGGCTTTGTGACAACCCTTTATATATCAGTTATGTTCTTTTGAGTCTTTATGATTAAGTTAAAGACATACCGTATTACTGACCCAATCACTACCCCCCGCTGTGACCACGCCTTAGCCGGGAAATTGGGTCAGCAAATGTATACTTCATGTGATAAATAACCCAAACATTTGCCTTAATTGTAGAAACGTTTAAATTAAGCTGAAAATATATTCAATTTAATATGGTGGGTTATCGGTGATTATTTGTCCCTTCTGTTGACCAGCTATGGGTTTGTTCTATCGCCCTGGTTGCGACTTATTAAGGACTTTGAATCATTGGGTATATATTGATATATCTCACAACAACTGACAGAAAAAAAACAGAATAAAAAGGAAAAGAATACTTTGACTGTTTGGTAACTTAAATGTAGTTAACAAATTTGTCATAAAACAAATAATACAATATATAGCTATGCCTTTATTCTCTTACTTATGGCTGCTGCTAAGCGTCGAAGCGGGCATAAAAAACTCTGCATTTGTCTAAAACTGTTGCTTTTTATGACCACTACACACTGTGGAGGTTATCTTTGTGGCTTGATGGTAGAGAAGTTACTTGTGCTAATTTTTAACTTCATTTGTTTAATTTCACAATCAAGGGACAAACGCAATCCCTTCCTCTTTTTTGAGTGTAGTTTAGATTTTATCTATATACTGAAACCATTTTGGTGGTACATGAGGCATTTTGGTACATATGTCATGGCTGCTATAACCTAAACAAAACTTCGTGTGTTATTAAAAAAACAAAGCTGTAGAAAATAATGGGGTAATTGATTATAGAGTGCAAAATTTGAACATGCTGTACAAGTTGCTTTGTGCGTTTGGGTGAAACAAAATATTACCAAGTTATAAGAAGTCCTGATACAACAATATCAAAATTATTTTCTTGATTTAGAAAGGAATAACACAAGTTTCTAAGTATATCTTAATCTCGAGTTGTTATGGGTTACCTACAGATATCTCGAGAAAAGGTTAATTTACATGGTCAATAAAGTATGTGATACATATATATCAAACAAGATATTCGGTGTGCGTTTTAAAGAATAAATACCTCGGCAAACAGGTATTTCAGAATATACAATACCATAATACAGACACCGTGTGTTACAAGAAATAAATAAATTAATACTTACATTGTATATAGATAAGTAAATAAATCAATAATTAATTATTTCGATCATAATTGTTATATTGATACAGAAATGGTAAAAATATCTTATGACAAGTGACGACTTAAGATAATTATACGTGTTAATTTTAAAATACATTTATATAAAGTTAGATTCTTTTATTGCACAGTGAATAAATAGTGCTAGGTTATTAAGTATAATGTTTCGGTTTGACTGTAATAGTTCTCTTATTTTTCAAAAGATTGGTTTAACATAACAGTATCTTGTTAAATATAATTTCCGTAAATGATGAACTCTATCACATGTAACGACAAAATGAAACTTGTCTCCTAAAGAGTATTTACCACACTCTAGACACAGCCTCTCACCACGACGATGATGTCGCCACCGTTCAGTTTCTATACGTAGCCTGTGATTGGTGGTTCTACATTTAACCAATATTCTTCTCGTTTGATTGTCTAGCAGTTTAAGATATTCTTCTAAACAAAATTCAGTTTTAAAGCCCCTTTGATGACGATTGTAGATCATTGTGCCAAGATTGAAGGAATTGGTCCTTAAGAGTTTGTTCAATATTATTTAATAAACAATTGACGTTACGTACATATTGGGTGTACCAGACATAATTAAGTCCACAACTAGTTAATACATTTACTTGATTTGATTTAACCGTGCCTGCTGTTTGTCATCTCGGACATATGTATTCACAATGGTGTGGCTTAACTTTCTGGATGTTTACCACCAGGGCAAGGACAATTATGGGGAGGCCTCGTCAAAATCCACTTGCTATGTAATGTTGAAACAGTACTTAAATGTAGGAAGTCACTAGCCATTTAGGGCAAGTGAACGTGCTCGTCCAGTTCGTAAAATGGGGGCAGGTAGTCCACAGGCGACCAACCTTCCAAAAGCCCGGCAAGCTCTTCCGGCAAACCGGAATGCTGGTCGACCGCCTTTCTGCTGAAGAATTCAGTCCCATGCATCCCCGCAATCAAATAGTCCGCACTACATGTCATAACGGAAGTTCTCTGCAATCATGTCTATCGTTGGAAAGATGTTCGTCAACACGCTGTAACATGGAGCGGTTCACCCTGTTGGCCATAAGCTACGCTCGCGTTGATAAAATGACCTTTGGAAGTGCCTATCCAAAACTCGACTTCTCCACCCGAGACGTGGGTATGGCCGTTGCTGGCGTCTCTTTGGCTATGGCGTCCAAAGATGCCCTAATTAGACAGGGAATCATACCTGCTGATATCATGAATAAACGGGCATGATGGCCTCTATAGCAATGCTTCTGGGAGGTGCTCTTGCCAACGCTCTAGCTTTCTCGGGGTCGAACTTCCTCTTCTCATCATTGCGAAGCTCGAGGAGGAGCGACGTCACCATGGCAAAGCCATCGAGCAGCTCCAAGCGGCGCAGGCAAAATGGTCTCGAAAACGGACAAAGCGCCTCGACTGGATCAATGATGGGCTCCGCCGCCAAGGCCATGCTGTGCGGACTTTCCGGAATATCGACGCCGCGATCCGCGAATACGCTCAAGACTTTCCCCATAAACGTGCCCCTCTAGCTTTCCGACTTCTAAACGCCGTCTGATAATCACAAAGACCGTGACATTGCTTTCGTCCTATTATGCATGACTGCGACTGGGCTTGTTGTCTATAAACTGGCGTGACCCCTCATGATCTAGCCTTTTAGAGACTCGTCTCTGTCTTGCATACAGCAGCTTTCGATTGATAGCAAAGAATCTTGCGATGGAAAACTTCATTGGGCGCATATGGTGGCCTCGGTGCAGGATTTTCGAGCCTACAAAGCCGTGTTCTTGACGATATGTGAAGATAGACGGGTGAATTCAGGACGTTTACTCGTGTTGAAACAATTCACCGACGACATGTGTGATCAAGCTCAACACCCTGACGCCGTACTCCACTACTACGAACACACCCATGTCGGAACATCCTTCGACACTTTCCGTACCGGTACAGTTATCTCGGAAGTGAATGGAAGCAATTATATTACACAAAAACGTGTAATGTTCGCCGGATGTTTTGTGCGCATGCGTGGAAATCAACCAAAGTACTTCGCAGATTCGTATTAAAAAACCCACATCAAAGAAGCTTGTTTCTCGGGTAAAATCCCATCGAAACAAAACAATGTACCTTTTTTTATGTATGACTTGTTGCAAATAATTGAAATATCGTCCGCTGTTTAGTATTTTAATAATGATATAGCTCCAACGACGTCATCATATCAATACAGGAATAGCCTTCAGACGTAAACAATAAACACGTGGATAACCATGCAAGTTACCTCTGCAAATTACCTCTGTTTCGTTATCCGTTTGATAACTAGAAGACAAAGATAGCTAACTGACAAGAGAACTGTTAATTAATTATGAACAAATTCGGAACTCAGGGATATAAGGAACATACACACTGTATGTGTAAGCCACGATGGGCATCTACATTCTAGCGCGAGTACAGCAAACAGCAGGGGAACAGAGCAAATTCTAATGTATCTCCAAACAGTCTTTATATAGGTCAGTGGGTGTAGCTCATGAATGTTCAATATCGTTACGACGGCCATTGAAATGAGCTCTCCAACAGAGGTTATTTACTGGACGGACATGCGACATGCGAACACACCACGTTACCAGCGATTGGCGACTTGTCTCGAACCAGGATACGACGATTGGTGGCACAGTTAGCGATGATAGGTATCTTGGGGTGTCCCACGTTGGTTATTTGACGTAATCATTGCACTTGTTTTTGACCTGTTGAAAACTTGTCACTGTATTATATAGCAACCACGAATAAACTATGGGTCTTCCCAAAATGGGTTGCACAAAACCCCTCCTCCGTTGTAGCTGGTCGCTCTGTTGGTGTCGCTGAGAATACGTTGTCCTCGGGTGTTGGTGTTCGGTATCTCTATCAGCCTGGAGAGTTAGAGGGTGCGCCCCGCCGCACTACTGACCTTGTATGGTCCTTCAAGGTGTACCGCCTTTAGTTTGCGCTCCTCCGCGCCTGGAGTGCATTTAAGAAGCGTTCTGCCGTGTTGGGGCCTCGATATTTTACGGGCGGCTCTGTATGCCCATCACATCGCACAATAACATAGCAGAAGCTGCAGGCCTCATGATGGTGTGTTTTCTGGGTATTGCTTTTACTCGGGTTTAAGGCAGCCCCCTCGATTTTTGTGGTTAGAACTTCTAAGTCGGCGTAGATGACGAGTGGTACAGACAGCTGTTTGTGGTGGTTCTGGAAGGTGAGCTTGTTTTCATCCTCTTTGGGCATGTCCACTCTCACAGCCGTCTGTCCAATCCCTTTACAGTTGGGCTTGTTGGCGTCCAGTATGTCTTCCCTGGAGTAACCGTGGAGACAGCGAGGGCAGAAGTGCTTGCGCTCTTGGTGTTTACTCTGGTCGTAGAGGAGACTGTTTAAGTCTTTGACCCAGGTATAGTGGAATTTAACGGCCTTCTCGACCAGCAGTAGGTTGATGCGGGGCATGTGCTCAGGCTTATTGCTGAGGTGGTGGACGGTTACTCCCATTTTCCACCCGAAGAGATTGATCGCCAGGTCGTTCTGCTTCTCGGCCTTTGAAACCTGAGAGATGGATGTGCGGGCGTCGATTCTCTTGAATTCATGGTTGTCCTAGGTGGGATACTTGGTGGGTCGCTGTGGGTCCTTCTTCACAGGAAAGAGGGCAGACCGCAGGGCCCATCGTAGGCAGTGGTGGTCTTAGTTTTTCACGTTGACGACTGGAAGCCCCCTCGCCCCCCCTTGGTCTTTGAAGCAACTGCAGAGGGTAGAGGAATGTAGGAGCCGCCTCGCAGTGGCTGATTTCGGGCGATATCTAGCCAAAACGTTTCTACTTGGTCGACGACCCACCCGGAGCCTCTCTGTGTCCATTTCTCGAGCCGCTCTAGGATGTAAGGAATGGTCTTGTCCTACACAAGTAGTATAGTCGGAGTATCTCAGGTCGTATTTATTAGTACATAATAAGGAAGGCTCCAGCGTTATCATGCAGTAATTGGTTATTACATAAATGTAGGCAGAAGTCAAAGAATACCATAGCCCACACACCATGGCGCTGCGCCATCTGTACTCGCCTGGTCAAGGGAGATCACTGCGTCTCCATGACGACCTGGCGATCGTCTGATTCAGTCAGTGGTGTCCTCAGTGACCTGAGTGTGTGTTGCTAGCACAGAAACGAGGGCACGCAGGTGCTGGTTCGGAGTAAACAAATGACGTCACTCAAGCACTCGTCTGTATCAACCTACTGTACACTATACATGCGTGACGCTGCAGCAGCCTGTCATGGCGTCATGGCGTCGTGTCACATGTATAGTGTACAGTACGTTGATCCAAAGAAACCATATTGGTGACTTCAGATTTAACAACATCCACCAATAAATGTGGTACGGGATACGCCTAGTGGTAATGGGGACTTTTGAAGTCAAATCAATCTCATGCTCTACAAGATTTGTGGAGCCCGGCAAGTGAGAACAAATTGCCCTGTTCTCAGAAAATAACGAAAAACGTTCCTGCCTCTGGTAGCCAGAGAGCAAATCTGATACATTCAAAGTGTTGTGATTCTCTAAATGAGTTGACGGATAGTCACTTAGAAGGATTTCGTTGTCAAATTCCTCGCAATCGTGGGGACTTTGATCAATTGCGGCTATCAAGCCTGCGGTTATTTGATGTTCACGGCCAACATACTTTTTAATCATGTTAAAATGAAAGATCTTTTGCTTTTTGCCCATAACAATTATATTTCATTTAGTCATTTACCCCTACTCTGGAATCTACCTTAAACGGGCCTTTCCACTGTATATCCAGTTTGTTTGAGTGACTAAGTAAAAGTAAGAGAACTTCATCGTTTACCTGAAGACTACGTTGTTTCGCCTTGCTATCAAAATAATATTTGTACCCAGATTGAGCTTTTTTGTAAATTTCTTTCAGTTTCAGCTGTGATTAAAGTATCATCAGATTATAACAACATTAACAATTTTAAATACAAATGCGCTTTATCAGCCAATTCATTACTTAACGTTTTTAAGCCGTGAACGTTACTATCTACCATAAAAGTTTCCAGATCGTTGATAAACAGATAGAAGATATGAGGAGTTAGTTTGTCTGATTTGTGTGAGGTGTGTCTCCGGAACAAACTGAGTTGCAAACAAGTCTACTGAATATGAACCAACGTCTGATCAGGTCAAACTAGATTATGTCTTAGCCGGCAAAACACAACTGAAAAATGTAGATAATATCCCATACGCAGATTTACAAATAGCGACTAGAACATTTAAAGGGACGTCATTATGTAGCTTACAAATATAAACAAATGAGAAACCACTCAAATTGTGTCAAGAACACCTCTCAATGAAATATGCTTACTAGCCTATAACTTTAAGAAATAATCAACCATGCCATTCTGTTCTAGGTCCCAAAGGTGAATATGAATATACATAAATGACTGAAAGACTCGGGCCTTTCCGGATACAAAATAAATCAACCTTTCCTGGAACACCAAGTTCCTATTACTCATGTTTTTTTTGGCACCGGTAAACAGGTTACCACTCCATAGCAACTATGCAACACAATAATCCACGACAAAACCACGATAAAGAATAGAACTGTTTATCTAAGATCAAGTACACTGGAGCACATATACAATCCCTATAGAGAATGCCTAAAAATCTATACAGACGGTTCCAAAAACAAACAAAATAACACCGCATCTGCAAACATTATCATAGAGTTAATCATTCAGAAAGGATATAAACGTCTTAACAATATGTTGGTGTACTCCAGTGAGCTTAAAGCTATTATAATAGCACTAAAATGGATCTTAGAACATAAACCTATGCAATGACATTCGGACTCGTTAAGCCGGCAACAGTCGAAAAAAAAAACCTGTTACTTTGATAGTAGATCCTATTTAATTCACGATATAGAGAATCTATATGGTCAAATAATCTGTACAGGATTTAAAGCAACTCACACGTGGGTACCAACTTATGTTAACATTAAAAGAAATGAAGCTGCTGCTAAAGATGCTAATTACACCCTGTCAAGACCTCAACGGACGTGATTTTTGGATTAAGCGTGAGTGAAATAAATTCAATAATTTCAATTAGCTATAAAACGAGATGATACTATACAACTCGAGTACGCCTTGGGAAATTTGGATTAAAATCGCATGTAGCCAAATACCTCAAAAGCACCTTATCCCCTTATACAAATTTACTATAAAATACTTCAAATTGTTATAAAGATATTGTAGTAAATGGAAGTATTTTGAGGTAAAATGTAGTAACCCATAGTAAATGGAAGATTGTACTATAGATAGATCTAGCGATTTTACTACCACTTACTATAGAACAAATGAGTTGTACTACAAAGTACTATGTAATGTATCCATTAGATGGTAGTATTTTGAGGTAAAATGTAGTAACCCATAGTAAATGGAAGAATGTACTGTAGATCTAGGTATTTTACTTCCACATACTATAGGGCTAATATGTTCTACTACAAAATATTATATGTCACATCAGCTAGATGATAGTATTTTGAGGTAATATGTAGTAATCCATAGTAAATGGGAGAATATACTGTATACATAGGTATTTTACTTCCACTTACTATAGGGCAAATATGTTCTACTACAAAACACTATATGTCACATCAGATAGATAATAGAATTTTGAGGTAAAATGTAGTAGTCCATAGTAAATGGGAGAATATACTATAGACCTAGGTATTTTACTTCCACTTACTATAAGACGAATATGTTGTACACGTAGTACAAATTACTATATATACATGTAACATTTTCTAGATGGTAATGTTTTGAGGTTAAATGTAGTAATCCATAGTAAAAGGAAGATTGTACTATAGATCTAGGTATTTTA
>JAQQZZ010042720.1:0-10346 GCA_030265115.1 Mopalia vespertina | reverse complement strand
AATCCACGATTTTTAACATGGGCGGTATAGGGAATATTGCAAATTAACAGGTAAACGTTAATAAAACCATATGAATTCCCTTTTCTCATGGCTTAAAACATTATTTTTTGCAAAAGTTACAATTCTAAAACTATATTTTCCTGAAAACCAACAACCTGCAATGTTAAAATATAGGCAGACTGCCCTACCGGCTATAAAGTGGCAACATCATTTCGCAAAGGGACGTCACTCTGTTGTCGTAACGTCATCACTCAAAACCTCCGTATTGGTTGATGCATCTATTGCTGATAATGTTCTCACTTCATGGTGCAGGTATTGGTGAAATACCCCACACAACAAAACATGTATTGTTTTTCCATTTCTTTCTCATGTTTATAGTTTTGAGAGTAGTCATTTTTACTCCCCCCCCCAAAAAACAACAACAAAAAAAACAACAGAAATCAGTTAACAAATTTGTTCTTGACTGTATTGGTTGGCATCACATATTGAAGCCTGGAATTTTTTTAACTATACTTTGAATAAACTACAACTTGTAAAAGATAAATGATCTTGGATTTATTTGCTATTTATACCGATACATTTTAAGAAATACAATGCAAGATGGCCACAGGGTACAAGTGGTATTTACACAGAATTGTTCTCCAAATATTAGCAAGATTCCTTCTGATGAAATAAGCATCAATGATCATTTTCTGGTTACGAAATGCTATGAATTTTAGCATAGTAGAGGAAGTAACATGTACTGTATATTCTTCACAAGAGAAACCACTCATTTAACATCCAACAGCCTTTTCAAGGGTTTTACTGCAGCACTATGTACACTGTATCTAGTAATGGGAGTACCATGTAGACACAAAGAGGTGTAACAAACAGGTTTTAATTTATTCCTCACATTACTCCGAGCTAACCACCGCTTGTAACTGTAACACTGTTTGCAGGAATGACTACACAGCAATCCTCTGTGACAATGGCAGCGAATTACCAGTCTTGTTTGAATATCATTTTGATCACTTGCTTAAATTAACCAATGAAATTTTGTGTCTAGCAACATAGCTTAATGATTGGTCAGGTATTTAATTAATGTTGAGAGCTTTAACGTGAAAAATTTTGCTTTTGTTACCAGTGATCAGTATGGGGTGAACTGACAGTAATCTACAGCCACTGAGTTGAGTTTTAAGACTTTAATAAAGTTGTGTTTTCCGGGTTGAGTGTTTATCTTTTTTTTTTTTTCAGATGAGAATTTTTCAGTAGCACACAGTCGACGAGGTACTGTGGGCATGTGTAACAAAGGACGGCACTCAAACGGTTCACAGTTCTATATAACTTTGCAGTCTGCACCGTGGATGGACAGAAGATTTGTTGCCTTTGGGTCAGTTGTCAGATTATTAGTTCAGCTGCTTTAGATTAAATATAGACTGAAAAAATATCCAATCTTTAATTGTCTATTTGTGACACTTCAGATGTTGGCAGATTCCACATAGAAACTTCATTGTTTCTCGAAATTGGTTCATCATTTGTACTTCAAATGTGTTGCGTTTTAAAGAGGAAGTTGGCAAACAAAAACATTCCTCATTCTTCAAAACGAATGGATGGATGGACGGACAGACAAACTTCCAAGAATGTTACATGAATAGCACCATGACAGTGCACAGTCCCAACATGTCAGCTGTTAAAGGAAAAGTTTGAACTCGATACATTGAGTAGTTTTTTTAGATGGAGCTTGGAATAGGACAGGAGGTAGAGTGAAGGCAGATGGACAGACTTCCAAGAACGTTACATGAATAGCACCATGAGAGTGCAGTCCCAATGTCAGCTGTTGAATGAAATAAATTTCAGCTCGATGCATTGAGTACTTTTGGAGATATAACTCCTGTGCTGGTGTAAATTTTTGTTGGAATACAATGCTATCATATAAGTGAAATACCAGTAGCGTGGCGTAAAAGAACAATCAATCTACAATTAGTTCCAAACTTATTACTTGACCTTCTCCAAAGTTGAATATTTGTGAAAAAATATATTCACTCATAACATCCCAACCTATATTCTGCATGATCCTCATGGGCTTAGAAAATTGTTCCCTCAAAATCAACTAAAGGATCCAGCAAGACCTAAACAGAAACTCTTTAATGTTAGATATCAACTCTGAAGGCTTATTGGCTGGGGTGAAGTCTGGATTATTTATGAGAAAAGACGAACTGTGGGTTTAAACACATCATTGAACTCGTCAGATGTTCTTTGAATATAGTTGATTACATTTTTTTTTTAAATAGGTGATTGTGCTTCCCAAGTCAAAACATTACACCCTATGTCTTCTGTGAAGTAATTCGTACCTCCTATGCAAATGTATAAAAAAATCCTAAACAGAATGATGTATTTTATTGTTGTAGACAAGTGGTTGAAGGAACAGAGACTTTGAAAAAGATAGAACAGTTGGAGACCAGGAACGAGCGACCGGCCAAACAAGTGAAGATTGTGGACTGTGGACAAATGAACTATAGTTTCTAATTCATTCATTCATTCATATCTGACTACAGGTTCTTGTCTTAGATGCTTTTACTGACACTGTATATAGCCAAAAAATAAAAACAAACTTTTATTATAAAGTATGAACTCGTTTTATTCATTTCTTTAAAAATTCAAATATGGTTATACCTATTTAGGGTAAATATAAATGTTATGTACACAAAAACAGCTGTATAAAGGAATACTTCAAATATACTAATAGAGATACAGAAATAAAACTACATTAATTCATATACTGTACATAAAAGAAATTTAGAAAATTCAAGCAATTTGATTTGTCATCTTATTTTACACAATTCATAAAAATCTGATTTATATCACACAAATGATTGCCACAAACCCAAGGTAGGTTAATTTGAGCTGGACATGTGATTCGGCTGCCTCACAAAGCTTTACACATCTGTTAATATACAATGTAGCTTGAAATTCAGGGAGCTCAATATCTTAAACATATAAAAAATCAGTAACAAGAACATTTTAAAGTAACCACCCACCAGTTCAATTACTACCAGGGTCTTCTACTTCAAAGGAATTTAACACACAAGTTAAATGTAAGGGAATCCTATTGCGTCATTAGGATCCCTGACCCACAGGGATATAATAAAGCCAGGCATCGATAGACTTCCAAGTGCTGTCAACCCATATTCCCAACAATTTCACATTTTGTCCAATAGTTAATATCTTTTCTTTAGAAAATGAATTAAAGTGAATATGTTTGGCTAAAAGATCTGCTGCAATGTATTTCAAGCCTGGAAGGCACACATCTATAGCACATACATTTGTACATGTTATTAAGTATGTATCTAATTTGGTATTTTACTTTGTTTGAAATTACTTTGTGGAATTGGTTACTGGATGCATAAAATGGACTATGAAACATCACCAATTAAACTTAATACCCTACTGATGGGTCTCCTGTACTGGCGACAAAAAAACAAATGTCTTTAATTTGAAGAATTTTAATGGCTGTTTTAGTTCAGAGCACACAATTGTGTAACTCAGCATATTGTCACCATTATAGTTTTAGTAACAGCAGCCCAGTAGTTAAACATTAATTCTCCTTATTGAGATACATGCACACAAATAAAACGCTTGGCTGTAACCATTTAGAACATTGAGAACCACCGACACACGATTCATCGAATCAAAATGAACTTTGATGAAGCAACATCCAATATCAGTTACACATGAACATTTAAATATAAACCAATAATAATATTGTATCTATTATATAATATTATTTACATCTTAACAAATAACATTAAAAAGGATATCTTTTGTGAAGATAAATATTACAAACCAGTGATAAATTAACATGACATTGTGTGCGTAGAATCAAAATGACATAAGCCAATTCAACCATTTGTTCGGATCAAGAGAGGCAAGTATTCGTAGGTGGGTGGTTCCAGCTGATCAAACCTAACATAGTGATTGATGAATGTTTTTATTTTGATGCAGTACTCTATTAATGTATTTCACTTCCATGATGACAGCGAAGTATTCCAACTGTATATACACAATCAAAATGAGAATTTGCTCTGTTGAATAATGACATTTCTTTGATTGCTTAGTAATGAAAACGATTGACAGATTTTGAACCGTACTTTGAGAAGGCCGGTTTATGGTGGAAGTAAAAACACAATGTCTAGCAAGTCACTGGCAGTTTTCCCACATTTGACCGCTTCCATGATTTACCCTCCAGAACCTCAGTCACGAGAGAAAGTTGATTATGAAACTTCATGTTAAATTGATGTGGCCACGAGAATAAAGGACTGGTTAGTAAAAGCTATTGACTGTTACAAAATATTTCACCCGATGTAAAGGTGGTTTGGAAGAACTGGATTGGAGAAGGCGAGGAGGGGGGATAATCCATGTGAATAAGATAGTATAACATGGCCAATGATTTAACCTGGCCTTGTCTTGATATCTCTATTCATACTTTAGCACGAATACAAAATGGGAAATGGACATTAAAACTAATAATAACTTTGGTGAGGATTTCCTCACCTTCAACTGACGGACCTGATTGACTCAATTACAAGGCCATTAATTTAGAATTAAAAAGTCTGTATTAAAAATAGACACAAGAAATCTAAAAATCACTGTATATGTAAAACAATTCAGAAATAGAATAAGGCAATACTATTGATTCAGAAGTTAAAAACTGGCACAAGTATTAAAAATATGTTTATTAAAGTTGAGAAAAACAAGATTAGCTTGATATTTTTTTCTCAGGCCAATTCTCTGGACTCATTCAAGGATGTATGTGCGTCGTTTCTCGTCTTTGACTTTCGAAGCATCAAGGATAGCCTGACCAGCTAAATGTTGTTCTCGTAACATCTGAATCTTTACACCGTAGGGTATGTCAGGAATCAAGTAGGAAATCAACCAGGCCAAGAAAACTATCAAGTTCTGCAACACACAGGAAATAACAAATTAAATCTCTTACAAACCAGAGTTGAATTCAGTTTTATTTCAAAATTCTTACAGTATTAATTTTAATTTGGATTGATTTGTCCTGTTTGGATTGATTTGTCCTGTTTGGATTGATTTTTCCACTTTGATTGAAATAAAATATTAACATTACAAATATGTAAATGGGTACAACAAGCAATATCTTTGCATTTCTGAAATCCTTTTTTCGTACAGGTAGCTTCGTGATTCAACTGAATTCCAAAGAATGTATTTATTGTTTCAGAAGAATTTAGATTGATTGATTTATGTTTTAAGCTGTGTTAAAAAAGGTTAGATGTGATGCATAAATTCTTAATAACCTCTGAATAACACTAACAAATAAACCCTAGCCAGAGGTGTAAAATTTGGAAGATGCAATTGTAAAATACATGGGGGGTTTTTTTCTGATGAATTTTCCAAAGATGAAATATCCCGAATGTGGAAAATCCACAAAATTTGTAATTTAAGTTAAATTTATTATTATGTGGTGTAATGTAAAAGATCAAATCCCATTCTCACCTCAAAAACAATGACAAAGGCAAATCTTGCTGCAATAATATTCCAGTACTGACGTGTGAAGGTATAGTCCCCAGCGTCATCGGGGTGCTCTCTGTAATCTCGGTACCTACAAAGGGAAATAACTTTATGTGAAAAATGATACTTTTAAAACCAAGACTTTCACAGGCAGTATTACTCAACACTTGATTGTTTGTTTGATTGGGCCTAACACTGTTCTCAAGGTTATTTCACTCACAGGACGGCGTGCCAGCCCAATGGGTGAAGGAAACCACCCATGACATCACCAGCAACAAACAACGACAATACAGGACAGAATACAAAGACATCACAAACAGATCAGATTCATATTGCCCCTTAGCTCCGTGAGTACCAGGGCAACAGGAAGCTCCCACCAAACCCTCTGGTTGAGAGTCACAGCTATGATAAAGCCAGGTTTGTCAAACAGTTGATAAAGATGAGATACACATAGTGGTGTATCAATGCGTTTTATTAAGAAGCCGAGATAACAATTTGATTTTTAAAAATTAAATCAACAGAATATGTTATAGGGCAGTATGTTGGACTGGCACAGCCAAGCACATTGCCTAAAACATTGTCACACACATAAGTTAGTATATTACACTTAATTTATCTCCATTGGCACAGTATAGATCAAGATAAAGATTCACATACATCATGTAACACAAAATCTCAAGTATGCTTCATCTCTATCAAGATATGCTGCTAATTTGTCATTACCTCACATATAGAAAACATGTTTTCAATCTCAGACATGTAAGATTCTTTACTAACAAAATGCGTAGAGGAATTCTAATATGAAGGACCAAAAAGCTGGTCTAGATAAATTTATTGTACACCAGTTCTACACTATATACCTAAGTGTTAAAGGAAATGAAGAGAATACCTGCAGAAAAGCTCATCAGTGCTTTTATCTGGGATACTCTGATTTTGGAAATGAGACACCTTGAAGTAAGACAAGCTGTTGTTGATATATCCACTCAAGGTATGGTTTGAACTGTACTCATATTTATAAAGTATTTTAGGTATAAAGTCTGATGTTATGGCAATGATGAATGCCTGAAATGAGAAGATAACAGATACAAGTTAATTGAAATATGATACACATAAAATAAAATAACAATTTACAAATCTTATCTAACTGCTCTATTTTATATTAGAAATGTAACATTTTTTTTATTATTATATATTTTTGTGGAGTAAATGTTATGAATATTGTTCTTTATTATGTTAAAATAGTTCATCATATGTTTTGTTTAGCTCCACCTGCTAGATAATAGGCAAATAGCTACATGTAATGTAGCACCCTTATCTTCTGTAATTTTATATTCATCGGTTAATGTTCAAGACTAATTCATATCATGATATTTATCAAGTAGACAGTTAAAACTAAACGGGCTGAGATGTCAGGCAAATCTCCTTTAGGAAGATTAATACTTCACGATAGACCATCCTGATATCAAACGTTCATGTGTCTAAATATGTATGAGATATGTAAATAGAACAATAGAGAGCATCGTTACTCTGGAGACCTTAGCCCCTGACCAGGCTCTGTGTTCCTATCAGTCACATGACGGGATTCACTGGAATCTGATACCGACTCTGAATCAGACCCATCATAACACTGCTCACACATAACCAACCTTATGTCACTGGAAATCCAGCATGGGGATACACTTGAAATCTAGAATCAAGCATGGGGATACACTTGAAATCTAGTATTAAGCATGGGGATACACTTGAAATCTAGTATTAAGCATGGGGATACACTTGAAATCTAGTACCAAGCATGGGGATACACTTGAAATCTAGTATTAAGCATGGGGATACACTTGAAATCTAGTATCACTCATGGGGATACACTTGAAATCTAGTATCAAGCATGGGGATACACTTGAAATCTAGTATTAAGCATGGTGATACACTTGAAATCTAATATTAAGCATGAGGATACACTTGAAATCTTGTATCAAGCATGGGGATACATTTTAAATCTTGTACTAAGCATGGGGATACACTTGAAATCTAGTATCAAGCATGGGGCACACTTGAAATCTAGTATCAAGCATGGTGATACAATTGCAATCTAGTATCAAGCATGGGGATACAATTGAAATCTAGTATTAAGCATGGGGATGTACTTGAAATGTAGTATCAAGCATGGGGCACACTTGAAATCTAGAATTAAGCATGGGGATACACTTGAAATCTAGTATCAAGCATGGTGATACAATTGCAATCTAGTATCAAGGATGGTGATACAATTGCAATCTAGTATCAAGCATGGGGATACACTTGAAATCTAGAATTAAGCATGGGGATACACTTGAAATCTAATATCAAGCATGGTGATACAATTGCAATCTAGTATCAAGCATGGGGCACACTTGAAATCTAGTATTAAGCATGGAGATGTACTTGAAATCTAGTAGCAAGCATGGTGATACACTTGAAATCTAGTATCAAGCATGGTGATACACTTGAAATCTAGTACCAAGCATGGGGATGCACTTGAAATCTAGTATTAAGCATGCTGATACACTTGAATCTAGTACCAAGCATGGGGATTCACTTGAAATCTAGTATTAAGCATGGGGCACACTTGAAATCTAGTATCAAGCATGGGGCACACTTGAAATTTAATATCAAGCATGGGGATCGACACATTTGAAATCTGGTATCAGGCATGGGGACACATTTGAAATCTATTATCAAGCATGGGAATACACTTATATGTTTGCCTCTAGGTTGGGAATTTTGTGATTAATTTGGCTTATTTGTCCTGTACACGCACAGACATATTTTTGCCATGATTGGGAATCCTGCGATTAATTTGGCTTGTTTGCCTTATACATAGTCACCAGATTATCATGCGGCAACTCAAGTCAATCTGATCAAATGATTGATATTTTCACCTGAGAACCTTATGCTAGCAGCATCCTGCATGTGCCTGAAAAACACAGATGCCACTCATATACAAGGTTTTTGTAGGCGTCCTAGTAAAGATGGAGTTTTTCACGAATATTAATCTTTTCCAGTTAATTATTTCAGTGATAAGAAACTAAATGACACACAGAAACAAAATTATTTTGAGTCATTGTGCTAGTCCATGTCAAATATCTCCATGTGTGAGTGAAGACCAATGAATGTTTGCTGAAGTGGCTGGCGATCAGATCATCCAAAACATATGCCCTCAGGTATATACCATGGGACAACTCTAATCCTTCCATGGATTCAATACAATAAACTATTTAAAACTAATGTACTCACATTGGACAAAACAGCCACAGCAGCAACGCCTCGTAAAATACCAAACCAAATACCTGAAACAAGAAACCTGCGAATTAACATTGTTATTACTAAACAAATAAATCCCCATCCACTTGAGGCCTGTTAATTGAGGGGTTAAGGCACCTGTGCTTTTATGTGGTATACGCAAACTTTTTTTTATAAAATCTTACAACTTCATACAAACAAAAGCCACATTGTTGCACAACTAATCAGTTGTTTGTTTGATTGGGGTTTAAAGTTGTACTCAAGGTTATGTCACTCATATATTAGCATGAGGGAAATTACTCTTGGCACCACTGGCAACAAACAAAAACAACACAGGAAAATCACAGGACACAAAAGATAACATCACAAACAGATCGGCTTCATATTGCCTCTTAGCTCCAAGAGCACCAGGGAACTTCCCCCCAACCCTCCGCCACTACTAGTGACACATATAGGCTATAAAACACAGTTGGATGAGAGTTCTTACCAATATCTTCGGCTCTTTGTGCAAATGGCCGTTTCCATTGAGTGCAGAACTTGTAGGCGTCCAGTCTGATCTCCACTATGTTGTTCAATAAGGCAAAGAGAGGAGCCAGAGGGAAGGCAGCCACAAAGATAGTCACAAAACCAAACTGGATCACTGAAAAAAACAACAACACAAGGGAATTTATTTGCAGAACACTGTTGTAAACTGATACATCACTCAACCCAGCTGCTCAATAATGGGATTAGCCAATAACAGCTGATAATATCACTAAAAAAAACAATTTCTTTTTTTTACCTGAATTATGACCAGACATGTGTCAAATGAGCAAGACTTATTGCATTCCAGGGACCTCAATATTTTTACCTGTGATTTATTAGTATGGTTCTTAAATTGTTATTAAACATTATCATTTACATGTAGGTACAATTCCAAGCGATTTTTAACTGCCATTTAATATCATTTTTGTTTCTACATTTTAATATTATTTGATCTGTGTCAATTGCCTGATGTTCATTACAAACATGTGTCATGTCATGTCACAACACTCAGGTCATTTGTCATCACATTTTGAAAACTATCATCCTATTTGACATCCAGTTTCATATAATGTCATGCTGTTCCGAATTCCCTTGGTCAAAAATTGTCAAATTTTGAAAAAAATAAAATAAAAATAAAAAGTTGGGAAGGAAAACCCATTTAAAGTCTTGCTTCTAGTGGGTTATCGTTTTAAACATTCATTCAACTTTTTATGGTCTTTAAATTTCACTATCTAATGACCTCTTTTTATTTTATATTTTATAAAAATAACAAGATGTGAGTGTGACTCACTTAATCCCATCAGAAGTACTTTATCAAATGTTGGAGGTAAGGAGAAACAAGCTAAAACAGTCACAATATCCACTGCAATTTTGCTTTAATCATGGAAATAGTTCAATCTTATGGTTATCCAACCATAAATGTGATTGGAATGACCCCATTTTAAATAGGAATGAAGTTAAGTGTAAGACCAATGTGTTTCTAAAATTTTAAAAACCTGTGCTAAGTGGTCTGTCATACTATTATTATCATT